>BQNB010001178.1:1649-94149 GCA_026074375.1 Tanacetum coccineum
TTAGGAAAATGGACCAAATGGGCTTAGATGTCGGGGTAGCTCTCCATATAGTGATTCGTATAAATACTGTAATCATAGTGACATATTCTGACCGACCTTCACCTTTGGTTTGGTGAACGAGTTAGCTAGTAGGTGACCTAGAATTAAAATCTAACAAATAAAGTTCTGATTCTACTAGGTAAAGGAATGTAGTCAGCACTACCAGAGTACGATGATCCGGTAAGTAGTAAGTTAGTAAAGTCTCCATGAGCTAGGATAAGATAAGATCACCATTATTGAGTCCTAAGACAGATTATAATCAGCAAGAAGGATGCTTTATGCGGATGCGTTTAATCGTGACAAGATTAGCGTGTCTAGGTTCTAGGATGATGTCCCGCCTAGATCTAGGAATGATAAGCCGCCTCGAGATAAGTTAGATCATTGCACGAAATAAGCAAACCAACATTGAATCGGATTAAACACGGTTAATACAGTTTTCTTACATTAGGCTAGACCGCTCTTTTTTCCTTTAGTTAATTTATTTGTGTGCGTTAGAGTAGAGAAAGTAGGTTAAGTCACCAAACCAAAACCGTGCTAGTCTCTCAGGCTAAACCCCCTTTCTCGTTAGAATTAGGAGTAGGTCTAATTTAGCATAGGTTTAACATAGAATATATTAGATTAACATAGATTAGATAACTAAAATACTTGTAGACTTAGGAATTACGCTCTCGCTCTTAGTGATCGACATCCTACTTACCAACGAAGCTACAACTGACCGGGTACACTGCTCGTTAGTGTTGTTTTAGGTTAAGTCGGCAAAATATAAATAATATCTTAGCCTCAAAATATTGAGTCAAACAAGGAAGCTCGGTCACTCAACGAGGAAGCTTCGGTCTTTATTTAATATATGTTGTAATAGGCTAGTTATGGGTATCGGGCTTGTTATTTAATCTAATATTGTATGCGTTGCGGGCTTAAGCCCAAGTTATCCCGAGCCCGGCCCAAGAAACAAAACTACTCAGCCCATAAGGCTTAATGAAAGCTGGCCCATAGGAAGTATAAATACCCCTCTCCAAGTGTGGAGAGGGTGTTGGTCTCATTTGTATTTTTACATTGTAATCAACCATCTTTTTTCTCTCTACTTTCTCTCTCTAAACTTCTTCCTACTTTCTTCATATTTTCTTTCTATTTTCTTGGTTACCATGGTGAAGTGAAAGTAATTCTTGGTTCCTATAATTGGTATCTGAGCCTCGGGTGGGTTTAGTGTTTGTTGTTTATGCTTGAGCACATACGGCTTATTTCTAGCTTATATGGTCTCGACATATTTTTTTATGTTTGCTTTGTATTTGCGTTTGCTTTTACTTAACATTTAAACCTTTGAATTTTTTTCTTGTCAAACCTTTCGTAGTTTATTAAGTAGTATCTCTTTGTGTTTTTTTGTTTCTTAATCAGTCCATTGTAGCCCATTTAAAGCGTTAAGAGTCACGGATTATGTAGTTTTTTTAAGTTCTATGCTTACGATCTTCCACAAAGTTTTAAATTTTTTTTCTTTCTTTACTCATTCTACTCACTAGGTTATAGCTTATTGTGGTCTTACTTTTCACAGCTTCGATGTGCTTATTTTTTTTGGTTTCGGCTACTGCTTGGATCTTGCTTATTTGACAACAAAAGCACATCTTTCTTTGAGAAAACTTTTCTAGCTTATTTGTTAACTTTTAGGTTTAAGCTTATTCTTACTTTTTAGCTTCTTTTCGTGGCTTATTTCTTGTGGTAACAAGCTTATAAACTGCTTATTTTCGAGCTTATTTTTTTGGGTTTCTTGTTATTTTGGTCCATGGCTTGAACAAGACAAAGGGGACACGATCCATGTTTTTAGCAAAAAAGGACCACAGTACGTTTTGTCAATATTCAGGTGAATTATACCAAACTTAGGCGAAGTATACCGTGTTCCATTTGGGCGAATTATACGTTTCATTTTGGGCGATTTATACATTGTGGTTTAGGCGAAGTATACCATTGGTGTAACAGGCGAACTATACATTTCAAGTGTAAGGCGAAGTATACGTTTGTTTAGGCGAATTATACAACAGTCCTTGGGCGATTTATACCATAGTAAAACCTAAGCGATTTATACATAAGCATAAAATGGTTAAACGTGTTCGTTTCATGTAGTTTCGGGTTTTTCGGGTTCGTGCTTTGGTTATTCACGGGTCTTCTAATCTATATCATTACGATCGTGATCCTTTTACGATCATCGTGGTGTGTTTATTTAATACCGATGATAGCCGTACGAGTCCGCGAGAAAGGAAATACAATCGTTATCATTTTCTAATTTTTAAACGAAGAAGAAAGAACAAACGGAGGGAAAAAGTTGTTTTTTATTAATTAAAATTTGAAAATTGCAACTTCAGTCCCTAGACTTAATGACTACTTTTTCATTCGCCCTTTGTTACTTTGTTAACCCTCATACTTGAGACAGTTTTACAACGTTAGTCCTTTCAAGTTAAAATTCAGCCTTTAGTCCCCAAAAGTGATCTGGTTTTACACCGTTAGTCCTTGTTTATGTTTTAATCAACCGTTAATCATTTTAAGTTGCAAGTGTGGTAACCGTTCATCCTTTTAGCTCATCAATCGTTAACAAAAGTTCAAGTTCTTCAATTACAACAACGATTTCACCAACAACAATTAATCATTCTTTCACGGTTTCTTCTTGATTTAGTAAAATCCCGTAAAAGATTATTCTTTTCTCGGTTTAAGTCATAGAATTGTAGAATCCCGTGAACTCAAAAAACAACAATCACTTTACCTACTTAAGATCCTACAAATCATTTTCACTTCACAATTCATAGTAAAATGGAAGCGAAAGATACTTTATCTTCGTGTTCGGATTTAGATGAACAAGAGATACAACAACTGCAAAAGCAAGCAAAGATTTTGAAAGAAAACTCCTTGAACAAATTGAATGCACTGCAAACAACAATTCAACATCTCTCAAGTTCCAACTACTCAATGTACTACGAGTTTAGAGATGCTTTTCACTGACTCTTTGAGGCAGACGAAAGAACTTTCAAGTCTGTGTTATCTCGAAACATGCTGAATTTAGAAAGGCAACTCGACAAAGAAACACTTCACGAGAAGGATTCCAATTCTGATCTAAGTACGATCAAAGTGCAGTTTGACCAGTTCATACATTCAAAAGTGTTAGAGCCTTCCAATTATAATTCATATGATCTGGAAACACGACGAGACTTCAAAGACTACACTCAAATGGAACCTCAAACCTTCAAGGAAGCAATAATTCAAAACATGGACTCCATTGAGCAATGTATTGTTGAAAGAGCACGTCATGAACAAGAGCTTCAAAATAGGTTGAAAAGGTTGAATGAAAGAAAGTTGCAGATTCAAGAGTACATGGTTCAAAAGGTTAAAGCATCGGATGCTAGTTCAGGAGAAAAAGACTGTAGTAGGATTGTATCAGACAAAGGGAATGACCAAGGTTTAGAGAATCAAAGCAGCACATCTGGAGATGAAAGCAGCAGGTCAAGGAATGAATGCAATGACAAAAGCACTTCTGGGGATGATACGGACATCAGACCTTCCTATGACACAGAACCAATGGTTGAGGTACCATATACTGCTGAATATAATGTGTTTGCTGTTGACACACAACATTCTAAGCAACCTGAATGCATTATTAACACATGTGTAGTGGAAAAGGTTGATAGTAATGTCATTCCTGATTCACCAGATATGTGTGATAATGATATTCAGACTGACCAAAATGTTATAAAATGTGATGATGAGCGTGTTGTGCTTGCTAATTTAATTGCAAATTTAAAACTTGATGTTGATGAAAATAAAAGGATTCAAAAGCAATTAAAGAAAGCAAACACATCACTTGCTCATGAATCGAAAGAGTGCAAATATATTCTTGCGAAAACTAGTAGAACTCTAGGGAGTCTAATAGTATTCGAGATAGTTGTCTAATTGCACTTCAAAATAAACAGACTGAGCTTGAGACGTACAAGACCTTAAATGACCGTACAGTTGACTATGACAAACTTAAACATAAGTTAAATGAAACTCTAGGACTATTAGCTCAAAAAGAAATTGACATAAAAGAAGGTTTAAAACTTAAAGACTATCAAATTTCAGTTGTCAAAGAGAAACACGATGAGTTAGTCAAACAGAGTCTTTTAACAAAGTCACATTACGAAGGTCTTGTCAAAGAGAAAACAAAGGTAATAACGGATTTGAAACTTAAGGAAGAAAAAGACATTGACAAAATGAATTCAATGGAAAAGCAATTAAAGTTTTTAAATGAAATTGTTTACAAAAGGAATCAATCAATTCAAACCATTCATATGTTAGCTCCCAAAGGCCCAACATTCAATGGTAGACCAACCTTTGCAAATCTAATGTACCTCAAAAAAGCTCAATCTGAAAAACCATGTTTGTATGAGATCCCATATGACAAATCTGATCATGCAAACAGACTCGTCCCCGATAGGGAAGAGACTCTGACTCTTGAAAAAGAGAGTCGATCAAAATTGAATAAAGACTTAATGAGACCTTGTGATTACACAAATCTAAATAGTCTTTATAAAAATTTCAAACCAGTGTCACATGAATATCATGAACAGTTGGCACATGCAAATGAAGTATAAAAGAAAATGTAGAGAAAATCTTTTGTAAAATCTAAACCAAATATTTTCAAAAACATTGGTTTCTTACCTGTTTCCAAATCAATAAGTAAAAGTAGACAATCATATAATGTAATGACGAATAACATAAATCATTTTAAAGAACTTGTTGATTAAGCTTGGGTTTCTCATGATCATTTTCGTGCACCAACTGCTCTTGATATGGAAGTGCTAATAAAAACATGTTTGATGCCTCTTGCCCTAAAGACATAAAATGATAGCTTCACATTTGTTCATGAACTTAAGTAAGAAATGAATGCTGATTTAAAGTACGTTGAATCCCTTGAAAAGGAAATTGACGAACTTAAATCTGATAAAGCAAAATTTTCAAACATGTATGATATACTTTTGCAAGAATGTGTGTCTAATGATGTTATGTGTTCTTATTTGCATTCTTTATCTGGAATAGAGGCTCATGCTGAATTGCAATGCTTATATGTTCATAAAGTGAAAGAATGTGAATGTCTTGCATAAAAGCTTTCTAAACAAACTAAAATTGTTAGTAAAGAAGTTTATATTGAGCTTTCATGAAGTTTTGCTAAATTAGAAAAACACTCGATTTCTCTTGAACTTGCTTTACAACAATGTCAAGAACAAATGAAAAAGGACACAGTTTGCAAAGAACAAGCGTCAAATGTATTTCCGAAAGAACGTGAACAATATTTTGAAATACAAGAACATTGTCATAAGTGAGTTAAAGAAACTCATTAAGAAGATCAAAGGTAAGAGTGTGGATACTAATTTTGAAAAATATTCAATCTTAGGGAAATCGCCTTTGCAACCAATCAGAAATCAACCAGTGGTAAGATAACCAACTGCGTATAAATCTAAACGATCTCAATTGCCAAGAAATCAGTTTGCCTCCCAAGTTGGTGTATCGCATGATTTGACAAAACCAGCCACTCCATATTCTTGGCCTCAAGTTAGGAAATCATCTTTATCTAAGCCTTATGATGTGAATGCACCTGGCCCTTTTAGGAATAGCCCAAAGCATGTGTCATTTCAGTCACCAAAGGAATCTGTAGGCTCAAATGACATGGTTCATAACTACTACCTAGAGGAATCTAAGAAAAAGGCACAACTTCAGAAAGACAAAGCCTTGAATACCAAACCTAGTGTGCAACAATCTGCTAGATTACCAGTCACTGCTAATGGTAACAAACTGAAACCTAAGAACTTTAATCAACAACCTAGGAATTAGCCATCATCCATGAGTAGTCGTGTGTCGAATAGAACTGTTAACATAGCAGAACCACCTAGGAATCAAAAGACTTTCTTGAAGTCAAAAGACTTGGCATATCCTACATGTAAAAAGTGAATTTACAATGCAAATCACGATGAGCACAGAAAAAGGATGCACAATCCCATAAGACAACAAAGAGATATATGCCCGTAGAAAAGAAATGTGATTCTAAGAAACATGACAGACAGATCCCCATAGGACAAAAGTTTTCTCCAAATAAGTCTTCCAATGTGTATCTGAAAACAACGCCTCCTAGATCTGGTCTTACATGGAAACCAACGGGTAGAATCTTTACTCAGGTTGGTCTTAAGTGGATTCCTATTAGAAAGCCAGTTGAAACCCGCTACAACATGAATGATAGTGCTTCACCATTAGGAAAGAAAACACATAATCCTAACACTACTATTTGTGCAAACTCTTCTTCTTTGAGTGCAGGTACTTCAATGGCTTCCGAACCCATCTCTTCAAAGGGTTCATCTAATGTAAATATTCTATCAACATCTTCTTTGTATAAACATTCCATTTTTAATTATGTTAGAAAATATTTTTGAAAAAGAAAATACAAAAATATAAAATTTCAAAAAGAAAAATACAAAATTAAAAAATCTCAAAAAGAAAATACAAAATCAGAAAAACAGAAAATTTCCAAAAAGAATCTTCTCGACATGTCTCTTGGAATCGATAACATTTACGTGCCTAGAAATGTCGATTAACATTGACACAAGCATGTAAATGAAGTTCGAGCAAGAATTCAAAAGTTTTAAAACATGTCATTTCTAATTTTTCTTAATGGTTTGTTATTAAATTTCAAATATAAACCCGGTATTTAAATAAAGGAAAGTGTGCAATCATGTACATTTATCCTCACAACGAGAAGATAACAACTTCTCGGACTTGAGCTGACATAAAAAGTCAATTAAAAAGACATTCAAAGTCTTTCGAGCTCAAGTAACATTGGTTTTTCAAAACACGTTGAACATAATTTTTCAAGAATTTCTTAAAAGGTTCTTTAAAATCTTTCAAATATGTGTGTTTGACACTCCCTCCTCGTGCATCTTTCAATAGTCGAATCATTTTTTATCAGTGAATCAATTTTTGAGGGGGAACTTTTAAAACCAAGTTTTAATGCGTTTAGGCACATACTATGTCTATTTTATGTGTGTAAAACATCTCAAAAATGTTTAAACAAATGAAAAATGTTAAAATATTAATAATATTTAAACACTCATTTTGTTAAAACATATACAAGTAGCTCAAACTCAATTTCACATGGAATTTACAAAGTCATAATCCTATTCTCTCAATTGGTGTCATATGTGTGAAATTAAGGGGGAGCCAAAGAAAACGTTCCATTAAGTCATGCTATGTAGGTGTCAACATTTTTCTCCCCATGCAACATTTTCATGTCTCAAATTTTAATCACACGGTATTTCAAAAACTAAGTGAATTAGTATTTAAAATAAGGGGAGAAATGTAATTAAAATGTGATCTTGAAAATAATACGTGATCTAAAAGACTCAAAGTGCTTTTTACTCTACGGAAAAAGGTTTTATGGTTACGATCTTATACCCAACAACATCTTAATTCACGACGATTCTGAAGTCATAAGGTGGTTAGGTTAGGTACTAGTCCTATGATCCAACCAGAACCGGAGAGATCTACCCAAAGACAATCCATAGTTAGAAATATAAGTCCTTATGTATGATTGGAGATGAATGAGTATAAGGGAATAATGCTGACTAAGATTGAGCTAACACTGGAACAATCACAACAAGGTGTTAGTAATGACGTCTTGGTAAGCATTGAAGGGGTTGAAGAATGAAAAAGAAATGTATGGATAAAGGGTGAAAAGAAAGAAGCCCTCCACACACTTTAGGCAGAAACCGGGTCAATACATAATCTATCGGTTTTCACAAAGATAAATTCTAATATTAAAGAATGACATCATGGACCCAGTGATGCAATGCATAACCATTCCCAGCCATTCAAGTTTCTCTCAAAAGATACTTGTCTCATTTGTCACGAAGATACATACGACTTCTATTGACTTTCTCACTCCGAGTTAGTTGATATTGAATAGGTGGCAGTCTGCTCCAGCCTTCGAGTACTAAAACCAAAACGCACTAATCGAGTCTAGAGCCAAGAGATCAATAAATAAATCTCATTAGGACACATTCCATTACAAACACTTGTTGAACACCAATAAGTTCACAAGCTGTTAACAAGAGTCCTACGCATTATCCTTGTGATTTTGCAGAACATTCAGAGTGATACTCTTTAGTATTCACATGATGAATGGAAATCCTTCCAGAGTTAACCTCAAACAGCTCTATGGTAGGTGACTTGCGATATTCTATATGAATCAAGCTTGTGTCAATTGGATATCGATTTGGTCCAGTAAATGAATTAACGACTCAATCAGAAAGATAGTAACTATCTAATTCACTCATATCGTGTTGTCTGCTTTGAGATGTTCCGGTATTGAGAACAAGCAAGCATGGTGAATCTAATACATCTGTGTTAGAAGATCATACGCTTTAAGCTGGAAACCCTATCAAGGAGATTCTTTGAATCTACCTGATCACATGTATAATATTTATACTGTTAAACGGTCCTCACGGAACCGAAGGTTAATGCAACCGAATCTCAACGAATGACAAAGCCATATTCATCCATATCTGCTGTTTATCACTAACTTTAAAATGCAGGTACAAACGACGATGTTGCAGCCTCATTCCAACAGAGTCGAATTCAATACCACATGTTTATGCTCAAACTACAAAGACATACTATAAGCATCAAGATTCAAGTATCAAGAAAGCTCAAGTATTAAAGACAAAGACTTTCGCAAACTCTGATATTAAAGATCCCTCCTCAGAAACCAAGCTTCAGGGGAGATTGTTAGCAAGCTTTCAAGATGATGCAAAGTATGAGCATGTTGGTCAAGACACAAGATCGCAAGATGGTAGAGACAACAAGACAAACAAGGAAAAAAATTAAAGATATCAGAATTAAAGTCAAAGTCAAAAAGAAAAGGCTCAAGATCAAAGATCACATAGCATGAAGGAACAAGCCTACAGCAAAGATAAAGACAAAGAACAACACTTAAGAACTTAGTGTCAAAGCAATCTCAATAAATCCAAGACCATGTTATGACTGTGAACATGGAAGCTCGGAATCTATCAGAAACCAAGCTTCGAGAGAGATTGTTAAACTTAAAATATTGAGTCAAATAAGGAAGCTCGTTTCAAGGTTCAAGACCTCGCTTCAGGGGAGATTGTTAGCCTCAAAATATTGAGTCGAACAAGGAAGCTCGGTCACTCAACGAGGAAGCTTCGGTCTTTATTTAATATATGTTGTAATAGGCTAGTTACAGGTATCGGGCACGTTATTTAATCTAATATTATATGCGTTGTGGGCTTAAGCCCAAGTTATCCTAAGCCCGGCCCAAGAAACAAACCTACTTGGCCCATAAGGCCTAATGAAATCCGACCCATAGGAAGTATAAATACCCCTCTCTAAGTGTGGAGAGGGTGTTGGTCTCATTTACATTTTTACATTGTAATCAACCATCTCTTTTTCTCTCTACTTTCTCTCTCTAAACTTCTTCCTGCTTTCTTCATATCTTATTTCTATTTTCTTGGTTACCATGGTGAAGTGAAAGTAATTATTGGTTCCTACATAATAAAACTTGATTAGGTAATTATAACCTACAACGACAACACATCAAGTTTTTGGCGCCGCTGTCGGGGAGTGAAGTTGTTAATTTTTAAATTTATTAGTATTTTAGTTCTAATATAGGAGTAATGTAATTTAATTTGTATGTCTCTTAGGTTGATTCGTCCCTCTCTGCTTAAGATTTGTGTGTTGTGTGTTTTTTGTCATATACATTGTTCTGGTCGATAACCGGATACGGCGTATTCACCAGTTGAATACGGCGTATCCACCTTTCTAACCAATACAGCGTATCCAGTTCAAAAAGTCAATATGGCGTATTCAAACTAATTGAATACTGCGTATTGACTGTGTGACACAGTAGCAGATTTATTCTTTTGTTTTTGGTTTTTGTGCTTAGTTTTCTGTATTTAGTAAATCCTACTGATTGTTTGTACCTTGTTTTAGTTAGTGCATGACATGGAGTTCGACCAAAGACCTCGTCCAAACTTTTAAAGAACTCGAATGTGTATTTCGATCAAGTAGGAAGCTTACCAAGACAACGAGTCTTGATAGTTTCGAGTCTTCTAGTACTCGACTTAATTACTGAGCCCGAGAATCATTTTGAATAAGACGTAACAGAAACAATGATGGACCCAACTATGGAAGGATACATGACCAAGCCCGAACTGACTATGGATCAGGGGTTTCTCATCCCAAAATTGACGAACAAGTTAATTTTGAAATCAAGGGGCAATTTCTCGAAGAACTTCATGACAATACTTTCAGTGGATCAGAACATGAAGACCCGAATGATCTCATCTATAAATGTTCTTGTGTTTACCGAATGTTTAACATTTGAAAGTAAGCGACAATTAAGTTTTGCTTCGAGCCTTCCCAATGTCACTTATTAGAGCCGCTAGCCGATGGCTAAGAGACGAATCATCTGGTTCGATTGTTGATTGGGAAACTCTTAAGAAGAAATTCTTGAACAAATACTGCCCACCTGCTCGTACTGCTAAAAAGATGGAGAAAATCAATAACTTCCAACAAGAACCTAATGAAACTCTCTACAATGCATAGGAATAATTCACGGAGCTTTTATTGAAATATACTCAACATTATTTGACTGATATGCAAGAGGTGATTGCGTTTTAAAAGGGATTGGATGCTCCCACTAGACAAATTCTTAATTCTCGAGGTGCCATTCCTTCTATGAAAGCTGCAGATGCAAAGAAGGCCATTCATGATATGGCTGACTATTCTCAAAAATGGCACACGATGAAATGTCTACTAGGAAGAAGAGTGATGAGACTTCTGATGGTTAGCTGTAATCCAAGCTCAGCTTAACAACCTTGGAAGGGAGATCAAGAAGGTTAATGAAAAAGTGTATGCTACTCAAGTAGGGTATGAAATATGCAAGGGACCTTACTACATCAAAGATTGTCTTGACAAAGAAGATGGTAAAACACTTGAAGAAGCATACTACACTCAATTTGGTGTGCGATTCCCTCAAGGTCAATTCAAAGCAGCAGCTCTGGGATATTACCAAAGGAATAATGGAAACCCTTTGTATCAAGAGCGAAGGCAATCATTGGAATACTCCATGAGCAAGTTTATGACTGAATCGGCAAGGAGACATGAAGAAAATTCAAATTTGATCAAGGAAATTCACGCGGCTACGGATTCGGCTATTATAAATTAAGGAGCCTCGATCAAAGCATTGGAGATTCAAATCGGGCAAATGAGCAAGGTGTTACAAAAAAGGGGATCTGGAAGTTTACCTAGCTCAACTGAAACTAACCTGAGAGATCATGTCAAGTTGATTTCGACTGCTGTTGAAGCTAATATATTCCCAATACGCCGTATCAACCCTAGTCGATACCGCTGGTAGCGCCTCACAAAACAGTTAGGGGACTTATTACAGAAAAAGACGAAATGGGTGATTCCCTTTCGAGTCGTTTGTAGATGTTGGGAGTGCCTAGAGAATGGAATCTGAATAATTGCATAACTTGCATGTCTACTCTTATGAGTCGTCAATTCTTGAAGATAACCTACCTCAAAAATGAAAAAAAGACCCTGGTGAGTTTCAACGTTACCTTTGTTTCATGTAATAAATTATGTGTTAATATATAAACTTATGCTGATTTCAGGAGCAAAGCATAGTGTTATGCCTTTTTCAACCTATACCAATCTAGGATTAAGAGATTTAGTTCCTACTAAGTTAATTGTCGAATTGGCTGATATAACCATGAAACGTCCCAAAGGAATTGCTAAGAATGTGCTAGTGGGTATTGATAAATTTACTTTCCCCGTAGACTTTGTTGTTCTAGACACGCCCGAGGATATCAAACCCCCTTTGATCCTAGGAAGACCTTTCTTGTCTACAGCTCATGCTAAGATTAATGTATTCAAAATAAAAATAACATTAAGAGTGGGGAATGATAAAATTGTTTTTCAAAGTGATAAACATATTAGTAACATAATTAGGAGGGTCTATGCATTGAGTTTAAGGGAGAGAATGGAACTTGACTTAGAAGCTAGGCTAATGGGCAAAACATTGATAATAAATAGATCACAAGACCCGACTTTGGAGATTTTCTTAAACTAAATTATCTAAACGAACCTAAAATACATCTTTCTCAGTTTCTCTCATCTCTCTCTCTCTTCTCTCTCTCTCTAAACCATAATCTTATTTCTAGTTCTTGGTTCGATCTGTGGTTAGCAATACGAAGTGAAAGTATAAATCGGAACCAACACTAATGCACCCATTGAGGAAATAGTCAAAACTAGGAATGATAATAATGAGATCACTAACAGAATTAACGTTTATCCTAGTTTTTGCGACCATGATAGAAAGATCCATGTTATTGGTGCTTACAATTTGAGGATCTCTTGCATGATAGGATATCAACATGTGAATACTAATTTCTTCCCTCTCTTATCCATTAACATGATGTCTAAAAAAGTTTTATAACTCTATAGTAAAAGACAAGTTGGAATACAAAGGGGAAAATGTAGTAGGAGCCTATATGAATGTACCTATCTTGGTTGGAACTTTTTCTGTTGTGACAGATTTTGCAGTATTAGAAGACATGGATGCTTATCGTGATAAAGAAGTGGGCGATGTGATAGTTGGAAAGGAGGTTTGCAAAGAGATTAAGGTCAATGCAAAATGATTTGAAGGAATGATTACCATATATAATGGTAATGATGAAGTGACTTACCAAATGGCACGATCACATCCGAGGTTTAAATACCTCACTAATGAACAATGCAACAAGATTCCGCCATTGCTGAAGGTGAGTGCACAAGACAAGTTGCAAGGTATTTCGCACCCATATAAAAAGCTTAAGAGACTCTACAAGGGAGTTTTGAACTTGGGAACGGAATACATCAAAGATGATAAAGTTAAAGAGTGGCTTACTCGTGGACACGTGAGCGTGTACGAGATGGAATGGTAAAAGAAGGAAGCTGAAGACAAGTCTAACTTAAAGACTTTGCTGTAAACAAAAGTGCTTCCCGGAAGACAACCCAAAGTTGTTATTTTCAATTTTTATCGAGTATGTCTTCCCAGAGAGTCGATATGGCGTATCCAATCTCATGGATATGGCGTATTGACTACATGGACGTTATCTAGTCCTTTACTTTTCTGCATTTAAACATTATTGTCAGATTTGGGATACGACGTATTCATAACTATGATACGGCGTATCTGGCAAATCTGACTCGTATAGAACTTTTTACAGGCTTCTCCATACTGTGTATCCAGGTTTAAGGATACGATGTATTGGAGCCCTGTACAATTTGTTTTTATTTTTCTAACCGTACAAATGCCGGAGATAGAATTGCATTTTGTTTTCTATAATTTCTACAGGACCTTCAAGGAACTTAATGAATGACTTAGTGGTGGAGTACTTATAATCTGGAATCGTCAAAGTGTTGGAGTCTTGAATAATTTCAAGGCGGTTGTCCAACACAATCTTGCTCGCAAACGCAACAAGGAGGATCATACCGAGCAAATCCCAGGGGAGTTTCTCGTTCTAATTCTTTTATTTTCTGTACTTAATGTTATATTTATACAACGAGGTCGTTGTATATTTCAAGTGGAGGGAGGAGAATTAGAACGCTTACTTGTCCTTGATTTTCACAATAAAATGCTAAAAAACGGTCAAAATTTAAAAAAAATTCAAGCATAATTTTGTGAAATTATTAGCTACTTAACCCGCACAAACAACCCTTAATTCCATTTGTAAGATTTAGCCTATTCCATTTCCCTTAATTTACCCTAAATTCCAAAAAATACGAGTGTGCCGGTGATGTAGTAAACTTTAGAACTTGGCTTGGTATATCTATTCGAGACCACAATGATAAGTACTATGGATTTAGATGGAGTGACTTTTCTAAATTGGTAAATTCTAGGATTACACCCAAAAAGCCTTATATGTTTGTGATATTAATTAACCACATCGGTTAGTTAACCCCGTATAACCCTTTTGCTTACTCTCATTTTTAGAGTATGATTCCCCTAGAAAAACCTGCTAAGCCATTCCTTTCTTTTCTTCATCCAATAAATATTTGTTTCGTTACACCTTTACACCTTAGCCTACCCTATTAGATTAAGTCCTTAATCGAGTTGCTAGTTGCTTTTGTGTAAAGTATTGTATTTCCTATGGTCGTGTGTATTTTCTATCTTTGGTTAGGTTGGGAAATTGCACAATGCAATGGGAATGTGAATGTAGTGTATATTTTTGATTCGTCGATTTTTGTGTTTTTAACTGCTTTCACTATTATTTTTAAATCCAAAGTATGGAGGATTATGGAAAAATTATCCGGAGTTATGATCATCGTGAGACGGTGAAAATACACCGAAATTCGTGTATTAGTATGATAAAAAAATCAAAAAATTAAAAAAATACAAAAAAAGTAAGTTTGTAAAGTATTGTTGTATGTTGGTCGAAATAAACCAACCTTGTATCTTCTTGTATAAAAGTGGTCGATATCGCCACTTGTTTTGTATAGTATGTATATTATGGATGATTGGGAGTTGGATGTTATGGGAACACCAACTAAGGTTGTAATTGATCAATTGATCAAGGCATTTATTGAGTCTAATTCGTGTCTCCAAAGCGTGAGTTGGTCTATGATTTTGTGTCTTAATCAAGGGATGGTCAGGAAAGTTACTAGCAACATGTACCTTATTTGTATAGGACTTATTATATTTGTTTTGTTTATTTTTATTTAACACCAATTAAATTTTCCATACCTAATTCTTACCTTTGGTTTGCTCGAATGAGGATGCGTGCAATCACTCATATCTATTCCGTCATTACGGATGTGTATGTTTGGTTTCGACCGCCTTGTTGGTGTATTTTTGTTGGAAAAGATTAGAAGGTCCATACCCTATATCATTCTTCGTCCTAACCCTTGGTTAAATCCGAATTAGGAAGCGTGCAATCATGTATGTCTATTCTGTCGTTACGGTCATGTATATGTGATTTTGTCGTCCTTTTGGGGTGGTACTTTTGGTGAAAGATTGCAAGAATGATCAAACCCTAAGGGTTCGTTTGGTAGGACGGAATGAAATGTCAAATGAATGGAATAAACGACGTAATAGAATAAATAGTGTAATGTAATGATTCATTACTGTTATTAACCATGTTTGGTTTGTATGGTAAGACGTAATGAATCGATAATAAAAAGACTAAAATACCCATTGATGATAGAAAGTTTATTTAATGTGGTTAGTTAATTGTGGTGTTTTATGTACTTTTGATTCCATTACGAGATGTAATGAAAAAAAAGGAGGGGGCCCTAAGGAACTATTTTGGTGTAATGGGTCATTCCTTGTAATGAGTCATTACATCCTATAATTGTAAACAAACAACATTTCTTCATTACATTGTAATAATCTTTTACATTCCTGCATTATAAATCCAATTTACCTTTTTAGACTTGTTACTCCTTAGCTTTAGTGGTGGAGATGTGTATCCTTGCCAAGCTTATGATAGAATACTTGTCACGACCGAGCAATTGAGCGAATTACTTAAATGTTACCACATAAATTAGTTGAGCAATTTGAGTGTTTTAATTTTCCTACTTCGTGAGGTGTTTGGTTGTGTACTAGTAATTGATCAAATGGAATGCTTTAAGGAAAAATCCTACACCGGTTAGGATACATTTTCATAAGTTTTCTAAAGTCTACTTGAGGACAAGTAGGATTCAAGTGGGGGGATATTTGATGACATCAAATAACGTTACATTATTAGCATCATTTATCCCATGTTTCTTATCCCATTTGATATAATTATTGCATAAATTGGTACTTAATTGCTTATATTTAGTTTTGCAGTAATTATGGAGCACTTGGTGAAGATTTACGCAAAGGCACGCAATTGGAGCTTAAACGGAGAAATTTGAAGAATCTGTCTCTGAAAACCTATACGTCGTATCCATCAAGAAGATACGGCGTATCCGTACCTGCACTTCACCAAAAACCACGAAGACTCAAGATCTAATACACCGTATCCAGAAGACTCTATACTCCGTATCCAAGATAAAGTGTTGGAAGATTCTGGAAGATATTGAACGTGGTCCCTACTCCAAGAAACACCCAATACGCCGTATTGGACTCCTCCAATACGGCGTATCGACCAAATTCCAGACAGTATATAAAGAAAACCCTAATCTCGAATTTAGGGTGTGCTTAACCATATTTTCGAAACCCTAACCACAAAAGTCGATTTTATGAAGACAAAGAGCAGCAAGAAGGTCAAGCAAAGAACTTCAATTCATAGAAAACATCTTGTAATTTTAACATATTCTAAATACGCTTTCGTTCTTTGGTATCATTCGTTCACTCGGTTAGTTTACTTTGTTCGTTCATCTATGACATTTGTATGTGTTACAATGATTAACGGCTAATACCGTTAGGTATTAGCCGTGTTTATGAAAATTTAATGTTTGGTTTTTGCTTATCGATTTGCTTAATTTACCGTTGTTTGTTGTTTATGTTTGTCAATTTATACTTGCTTAAGTGCTTTAGTATGCGACCTTCAATTTAACTAGATCTAGGAAAATAGACCAAATGGACTTAGATGTCGGGGTAGCTTTCCATATAGTGATTCGTATAAATACTGGAACCATAGTGACATATTCTGACCGACCTTTACCTTTGGTTTGGTGAACGAGTTAGCTAGTAGGTGACCTAGAATTAAAATCTAACAAATAAAGTTCTGATTCCACTAGGTAAAGGCATGTAGTCAGCACTACCAGAGTACGATGATCCGGTAAGCAGTAAGTTAGTAAAGTCTCCATGAGCTAGGATAAGATAAGATCACCATTATTGAGTCCTAAGACAGATTATAATCAGCAAGAAGGATGCTTTATGCGGATGCGTTTAATCGTGACAAGATTAGCGTGTCTAGGTTCTAGGATGATGTCCCGCCTAGATTTAGGAATGATAAGCCGCCTCGAGATAAGTTAGATCATTGCACGAAATAAGCAAACCAACATTGAATCGGATTAAACACGGTTAATACAGTTTTCTTACATTAGGCTAGACCGCTCTTTTTTCCTTTAGTTAATTTATTTGTGTGCGTTAGAGTAGAGAAAGTAGGTTAAAGCGTTAGAGTAGAGAAAGTAGGTTAAGTCACCAAACCAAAACTGTGCTAGTCTCTCAGGCTAAACCCCCTTTCCCGTTAGAATTAGGAGTAGGTCTAATTTATCCTAGGTTTAATACAGATTATATAACTAAAATACTGGTAGAATTAGGAATTACGCTCTCGCTCTTAGTGATCGGCACCCTACTTACCAAAGAAGCTACAACTGACCGGGTATACTGCCCGTTAGTGTTGTTTTAGGTTAAGTCGGCAAAATATAAATAATAAAACTTGATTAGGTAATTATAACCTACAACAATAAAACATCAACGACTCAAGCCAACAAGACACAAGAACGGTTCCGAAAAATTTCGGAACGGGGCAGGATGAGTGGCAAGGAAGTCGCACGCTTCAGCTCTAAACTTCGCCGCGGTAGGAGAAGGGTCTCTCGCCAGCGTTTTCTTAGTGTACTAGGGAATGGAAGAAGGGAAAACAGAGGCATCAACCCAAAAGAAGTTGTTATTCAAGTTTTTCAATGAATCTAGAGGCTTGGTGTGACAAACTGGGGCATTTTCCGAACGTTTACTAAAAGACATCCAGCCTTTGTTTTTACAGTTTACATAGAATCTACGAAATAATCCAACGGTTGGAACATAACCATAAACACGACATAAGATTTCAAAATGAGAGATCTTAGCGGCAGCAATAACGGAAAGCTGCGACAGGTTAATACAAAAATATTCAACCACGTCTACAAGGAACCTTGAGAGGGGTATCCGGAAGTTGGCAAAATAAAAAAACCTGGTATAAACACCAATTTTAACAACAGGACTATTGCGTATATTCTGAGTAGGACCAGGAAACTCAGGATGAACAGTATCAGGAACATGGTACTTCTGACAAAACGCATCTAAAGTTGTTTGGGTCAAAGTAGAGGTAACGTCGTAAATCGAACTCATTGTAGAAAATAATTAGAGAGTTGAAACCTAACCTGGTAGCCTAAGAAACCTTGAAGAAATAACCGGCGTGGAAAAGTAAGTGGAAAGCTCGAATATGGCAAAAATGGTGAAAGGGAAGAAAAGGAAACAGTGAAAACCAAGGCAAGTATTTATACCCTTGGTACATTTAGTTTGAAGCCTGGTAAGATTTGCACACGTGTACCCCACTAAACAAACGGATAGGATCGAAAGTAAAGACAAATGTGATAACAAAAGGGTAAACACCCAAACTGACAACAAGTCGCGTCTGTCAGAAAATGAATGGTCAAGGGAAAGACACGTCTCACAAACCCCACTCAACTGGATAAGGAAAGGTCGCGGAGAAACCAACGGTCACGGAAGAAGGAAGAAACACGAAAATAAAGAACCTAAGTCTAGTAACATTTACCGCACGCAGCACGACGCCGCACACAGTAAAATTACTAGACTAGGAGGACTTGATGACGTATAATAGGTATAGCAGGCCTTTGGGCCTGTGCCGTACTATCACATTAGGGCTTTGGCCCAACCAAGCAAATAACAAGCATAACGGGCCGGAACTAAGCCTAGAGTCACACTAGCCACGGCCTGGATGCAACAAGACGAACGCGGATCGGTCACAGGCCGCCCCGCAAGCTATCAACAGATTAGTTGACATCTGCGAAAGATAATGCGCTCCCGCAATCACGATAACCACGGACCCTTGCCCGACAAGGGTCCCACTCCGGCCACTACATCAATAGGAAAAATACTAGGAAACCCTGATACTAGACTCGCCTATAAAAGGAATCATCTGACACTATTTTCTCACTCTTCCCAATACACACACATACATCTGATAACATGTTTACTTACTCTCACGCGGGAGTCTAATCGTGGGGTCCGTCCCCACGGTAAGGCTAACGTTTTACCTTTATTTGTGCAGAAAATCATCTAAACTACTTTGTTTAGTGTTCATCCCATCAAGCAATCTAAGCCCATCTCCTATCATGTCACACATTTTGTATTAACAATTAGGGCCAAAAGTTCAATATAGACTCAATATTTGTCATAGACCCAATGAACCAATCCTAGTCATTCATTTTTTTATCAAAAATAAAAAAAATCCACTTTCCACCTTTTAAAAAAAAAAAAATATCTCACACACTGTTAATCGTTACGCAAAACAAAACATATCATCATGACGAGAATTAAATTATCTTTCTATAGAGGGGTGACACTATGTACTTTCGACGAACTTTTTTTTATGATTTTATGAAGTCATATACGATTTTATGAAATCATATATGATTTATGAAATCATATATGATTTTATGAAATCATATATGATTCGTTATACGAATCATATATGATTCGTTATACGAATCATATATGATTTTCGCAATTCGTGACTGAAACAAAATTGAAAAAAAGTTCGTTAGAATCACAAATCATATATGATTTTATGAAATCATATATGATTCGTTATACGAATCATATATGATTTTCGCAATTCGTGACTGAAAAAAAAACGAAAAAAAGTTCCTCGAAAGTATATGGTGTCACCCGTGTACTGAAAGATAAAAAAATACTCGTCGCGATGGTGTATTTTTTGTCGTGTGACGATTTACCGTTTGTAAGATATTTTATTTTTTAAAAAGAGATAAAAATTGAGTTTTTTTATTTTTGATAAAAAAATTAAAAAATAGATGTTGAGATTGATTCATTGAATTCATGACAAATAAGTTATAACTCAACAATTAGCATTGCCAATGATTCAGCTAGGAAAACGAGGTTGAGGGTAGATATAAGACTACAAAGAAATTTAGTTTATATCAAGTAAGATAAGTCTTCATTGAAAAATGATTATTGAAAAGACTTACACTGGTAGGTTCCTTGAGCAAAATGGCAGAGATGATCGGTCAAAAGAAACTCATGATAAGTGGATCGGTACTATAAAATGCGGTCATTGTGTTCCTCCGTACGTTTCGCTTAGCGGAGGTGCAGAACCCAACAATGATGTGCTAAAGGAGTGACAAAGGATCATGGAGTTACAAACGTATACAATCCTTTTATTGATATGGAGCATCAAGTTTAATATATGATGGGCTGTGATTAGTTTTTTTATTTTATAAGTTAAAAATCATCTTTTGAGAATTATGAAAAAGAATTGAAGCTCTACAGATTTATGAGCTAAGTATCTTGAAATTAAGGGTTTTTAAGAATCTTTTAGAATTTAGTTTGATAATTGTTGGGTGATTTTGTGGTTTAATATAAGGGCAAAGGCCATAAATGACTAACTTACTTATCCCAATTTACTGCTGTTCCTAGTCAACTCTATAAAGGTACACAGTAAGAAGAAAGTTAATGGAAAAGTAACAAGGTGTTGGTTGTGTTATGATTATGTATGCCTTTGACGTCACACCATATTTGTAATACTTCTACCCTTTTGGGTCGGGGCGTTACAATGATCATGTTTTAAGAGATTGTGGTCAAATGGCTTCCTTTGTTGAAGTTTTGAGTTAATGAAACACCCTTTTAAGATTGTAAATAGAACACTGTAATGGATGCTATGTTAAGTATATAATGTAGACGCACTTTTCGAATGAGCAGTTTTTACTTTTAAGCATAATTTTATTTTTTTGATAGTTGTTCTTAAATTATCAGCTTATTTTGTAAGTTTTTGCCATGAATTGGGTTAATTAATGTTTGTCTTGGTAGGTTTTTGGCATCTACAGGGTCAACAAAAATTTGGACAAAGATACTATGAAAACTCGAACCACAAAAGCTTTTATGCTCAGTGCCATCATGTCGCAGCTCTTCAACCGGGGATCAACCACACGAGATATCGAAAAGATCTTCTCTTGGAAGTTCTTACTATTGTAAGTCATAATTTTCTTTATGCGTTTTATGCTAAAGTGCTATAACAACATTCAGGTACGTCACATTTCAGAATTCAATTTCATTTTTAACTGTGCCTTCTGCTTTCATAGGGCACAGGGTAAGATTCCCGAGTTTGACTCCAGCAAACCAAACACTGCAAAGTTTCTGCATTTAAAATGTCGAGAGGACAATGTGCGTAGACAAACTCAGGTGATTAATTCTATATAGTTTTTATGTTTTCTTGGCTTTTTTGCATAATACGTGCTGTTGCAAATCATATTCAAGATGGTCATACCGACGTTGTTTAGGTAAATAGGATCAGTTCACTTTAAAAGTAACAAAATGGACGGGTGAGATGGGTGAGTCAGAATGGGTATAAAATGTGTCTGGGTCGAGACATGCAGGGCTAGCCTTACCCTAAACACCTGAAGTCAAATATTCCTAGCTTTCAAGGTACTTGGTTATTCACTTATGATATTATATAAGTCGCTATAGCCACTTTGAAAACACACGTCCAAACACTGTTTAGTATAGGGTTAAGTACGACCAACAATGTTTCTGATATGTCCAATTGTTATCAAAAGCCTCCAGGAATGCTAATCTGATTTTTTTACAATTGGTCTAAATGTCTAATCATGTTGTGTTACATAAGAGTAGATCGATTATTAAAATGGCCTAATCAGTTTGGGCTAAGTACGACCATGAAAACCTATATCAACTATTTATAGTGTTTAATGGGTCTGTTCGGTTTCGACAAAAGGTAATGGGTCAAAATGGTTCGGGTAAAAATGACCAGTTTTTACAAATGGTTTAATCAGGTTGTGTTAAATAAGAGTAGATCAATTTTTTGTATATATTCTGGATTGCTTTTGACCCGCCTGATCCATTTTCTTGCTTACTCTTCATGCCTAATCAATTTTCCCCGTCAAAGACATTGCTTAACACATATTGATAAAAGAAAATGCGCCTTAGAGTATATTCTCTTGATTTGTGACTAAATGTTATTATATTCAGGATGGACACTTGAAAATGTTGGAAGGATACTTAGAGTTCTTTATGGCACCTGAAGTAGCAGTTTAGTATCATTATTGTATTCTTTTATGTCCCAGTTAATAAATCCGAGAGTAAGCTTCCATGGCCATCAGGAAGAGACAATTCCAAGAATCAACTCCAGGCATTGCTTGCTAGAGCAGGCTATAGTAACCCAATTTACAGAAACCAACTTATCAAACAACCAGTTTATTGCCATTTGTGAACTGCAGAATTGGGTAACTTTTTAGTACAAGTATGCATCTTAATTATGTATGTATTTGTGCTAAAATTGTATTTAATCATGACACATCTTATAATCTTCTTGGTTGCTGATTTTTATACACGAAAATTGGTTGTTTGGTTGCGGATTTTATACAGGAAAAAAATGGCTGTTTGGTTGCAGAATTTGTACGCAGTGATAACCTTTAGTTGCTGGATTTTATGCAAAAAAACAACTTTTGGTCGCTGATTTTGTGTGTGCAGAAAACTGACTTTAAAGGCTGTTTGTTTTGCTGAAATTTTGTGCAGAAAATGCTTTTAAAGGGTTGTTTGGTGGCTTAAACTTTTGTGCAGAAAATTGACTTTAAAAGGCTGATTGGTTTGCTGAAATTTTGTGGGAAAAAAAAGCTTTTAAAGGGTTGTTCCATTGCTGAATTGTTTGTGCGAAAAGTTAACTTTAAAAGGTTGTTTGTTTCGCTGAAATCTTAGGCAGAAAAATGTTTTTAAAGGGTTGTATGGTTGCACAATTGTTTGTGTAGAAAAGTGATTTTAAAGAGTGTTTGGTGGCTGAAATTTTGTGTGCCAAAAAAGGACTTTATAAAACGGTGTTTGGTTGCCAAATTTTTTTGTTCGAAAAAGGACATTTGAAAAGGTTGTTTGGTTGCTAAAATAATATTTGCATAAAAGAAAGTCTTAAGAAAGTTGGAGAATCTATCTAAAACTGTAATCTTTAGGACAAGTTACAAAGGAGTGCAAGTTGGGTCAAAACAAGACGGGCCTGAAAAAAGGACCAAACCACTAAGTATTTATCACACGCACACCAAGCCAGGCCCAAAGCCTAACAAATCGGTTTTAAGCTCGATTAGATTCAATTCACTGCCGTACGTATAACAATTGTCGTCGCTATAAAATAAACATAGCTTATACACAAGCGTTTAAACACATCACATAGTTATGACGGAACACTATGATTTTTCCCAAAGACCAAGCCCGGTGCAACGCGCGGGTCGGCATGCCTTGTATAATCAAATAATATTATCAGCAAAAAGTTTTAATTACGTGTACCCGCCACTGCAACGCACGGGTAACCTGCTAGTTTTACTGATTAACAAATTCGTGGGAGAGAGATTGAAAGAGCATAACAACAATGTACATTGTATTATGCTTGAATTGATTTTTACATCATTTTGTTTCACTCGTAGCAAGAGACAATCCCGGGTTTACATATTTTAAGAGATCATTTTGGTCGCCTTCTCCCTCCTGTGTGAACGAGATAAAATTAGAATTTGCATTATGGAGAGTTGCGACTCGTTCATAATGAGTCTCAAACAAGATTCCAACTTGAGTTGCAAACAAATTAATCTTTGACCTCACACAAAAAGCAATTAACAAAAAACATAATGTGTTACTGGTTTCTGGGTAACATTTGACTAAATTATAGTTTGTAAAATTTATCTTTTAACAACACACACGTTGTGTAGTGTGCGAAATTATGCATCATATATCAAAATGTTGTCATCGTCTTCATCAATGACTCCACATGTTTTAAAGCCACTGCCAATTCTACGCATACAAACATCAAAATTATTTCTAAGCATAAAAGAGCGATACAAATTATCACGTAAGTACAATGATATAAACTAAGTTCTATGCGCATGTCCAGATGAAAAATATGCAGATGCAACCAACATTCAGAAACAGAAGCTATAAGACACCACAAATGAACACAGATTAAGTCAGAGACTTACTGCAACGACATTACTTATTAGAATACCAAGTATAAAGTCCTCAATGAAGTCTGATGTTCTACTTGCTTTGAACTAATCTACAGGTAGACATAATTTGGCTGTTAAATTGCAACAGTTATCTGACCCATAGAGATAAACCACTAACATTCTGAATTACTTACTACTTTAGAAATAGTCAAATGCCTACAAAATATAATTCTTGTTGTAATTATTAACTAAAAGATCAGTCCCACTTGTAACATTCTTACAAAAGAACACAAGAAAGAGTAAACCTTACGATTTGTATGATTCGGTAAACAAAAATAATAGCTGATGCACACAGCAACCCAACCGACATATTCGGGCAGACTTCCTTTTTTTAATGCCGCCAAGAAGGTGGTTACTATTTCCTGAGTGCATTCATCTTGTCCCTAAGATAATAAAGCTTAGCCCTTCTCACCTTCTTTTTGTCCAAAACTTTTATCTCTTTGACATTCGGTGAGTACCTGTTTTCAACAAACCATATACTTCAAGAGAACTGCCAACAAGAATGTGTAAAACAACTAGAGGTGGTGATTTCAACTCATATTAACAAACAGCTTTGTGATATTCTTTTTATCTTTAAGTATCTAACGGGTCAAATGGGCAATATAACTTCTAGCTAAAATGGATAAAGGATGAGCAGGTCAAGTGGGTTGAATGTTAAGCTGGTGTAAAGTCATCCAGAAGTATTAAAACAAAGCCTATTTCGTTTTATTTTAAATAATGTTTCTCAGTTTTATATTAGTTTTTTTCAAAACAAATTACAACAACAATTAATAGAAGTCAACAAAAGAAAGTATCTGAGGGCTGCCCCAAACTGAACCATTTGCACCCATACTAACAGTATACTGATGCCACCCCTAAGAAAACCTTGTTTGACTAATATTTGATGCAAACGAGCAACAGCAGTCACTAGAGTCTCCTTAAGGTATGTTTAAATTATTATTGTGGTCTTGAGGACAATTGCAGAGTAAATAATATGTGGCATTGTGGTTTAAACACGTGTAAAAATATTTTAAGAACGCTTACAGAGGTAGAAGAGATTCAACTCCAACTCCAGCAACCAGTCTTCTTAATCTGATGGTTGTATTTAGACCCGCATTCCGTCTTGCAATGACAATTCCTTTCACTGTTGACACACGTCTCTTGTTCTCGGGTACTTCCTGTAATTTCACAGATTATATCATAACATACAAAAGACCGGCCTTCAAATTAGTTTCATATTACATCAATAATAAAAAAAATTGTTCATAAGTCCACCGGCACAAAATAAATATACTTCTCTTACCAATCTGAGCTGGATTATATAGCCTGGCTTTATCTCAGGTATCTCTCTTTCTGTGCGCACTTGCTCCACTGATTCTTTATCAAGTATCTGTGCAAATGAATTAGATGTTTGAACTGAGGATACAAAACACAACCTTTACACAAAAAGGATAAGTATGAAAACAGGAGAACAGGATTCCAACCTGCATTATGTGTCTGGCTGTTTTGTCCAGTCTCTTGAATTTGATGCGAGATGGAACCTCAGTGGCTGTAGCAGAAGCATCTTGTGTATCAGAGCTGTGTGACTCGTCCAATGTTGCAACGCCTCTATTAGTTAAATGGGGCACCAGCTGAGCCCTCAAGGATAAGCATGGGTTGGACTCTCTGTAGGCTGATGCTACTGAAGGTATGCCGGTACTTTTGCATGGAGCTGGCAACTCTCTTAAAGATCCATAACTTTTTGTCTGAAAAATTCACAAGTCAGATGTTATGAGCCTCAAAGTGAAGAACTCCTTTGCTGTTACTCGAGTATAAAACTATGGAATGTTCCTATGCTGAACTAATAATGACTGTATTAGATAGTTGCTATATGACATTCTGTCTGTATGTTGCTTTATTTGTGGTCAATTTCTCCTCTGAAGGGCTGTCCTTAGAGGTTGATTTGGCTCTGTTTGCGCAACACTTTTGTGATTAATATACTTCACCAACTTACAAAAAAATAAAATAAAGAGATATTAAATCCTAATTACGAGAGCCAGATATTCAATACAGAAGTTACAAACATTAAAATTTATATCAGTAGCCAGTTTCCAAGCAAAACTCCAATGCAGTGGCATACAACTCATACAAGTGAAGTTTATACTTCCTTAAACGAGTGAAGTTTATACTTCCTTAAACGAGTGAAGTTTACACTTCTTCAAACTAGTGAAGTTTATATGAACATGGCCTGAAGTTAATAAAACCCTAATCTACAGCAATATATAATTACCATCGTGCATTAAGTGATAAGGTGTATGTTATTTAATGCATTAAGTAATACGATGCTTGCAGGTTCAGAATGCTAACACTAAAAACCAAGTACCTCTAATACCAACAAGGCCTATAGACATAAACACGTTATAAGGCCAACGATAAGCTATATAATGATATATAGTTGTATATGTTTCCCTTTACAGTAACTATATCTTAGACACTTAAAACTATATAAAGACAAAAGCTTTGGATTCATAGTGAAAAAGAAAGCGCAATCAGCCATTAGTGAACAGCTAACATTGATAAAGATGGTAATGCCGTTGCTGGCATCTAAAAACACTATAGTCAATAATTTCCTATAGATTTGATGTGTTAACAAGAAAGTAAGCACACCATGTCACTGGACTTAAACATCTAAAAATTTGAAAAGGATACACAGTTTTCCAGGATAAGAGTGGGTCACAAATCGTAACACTAATGGATAACACTAACACTCCGTATATATTTTAACCATCATGCCAAAAGGTTCTATGTGTGTCCTCTTTAGCAAAACAAAATGATACAACGCTGGTAGGTGAAGTATTTCATCATTCGGTCGTAAAAAAAACCAAGTACTTCCCAGTCCATAGAGACACACAGCACAATCAAATTTAGCACGGGCAATAGTAAGCTAATGTATGTAATCACCCTAGAAGGCACTAACATAGGTCTAGAAAGACATATACTTCCACTTGGAGAAACCACAAGGGGTGACCCAGCGGTAAGAATACCGGCCGTAAGAATACCGCCTTGGGATTAGTCGGCTCGCAATGTCGAGTCGAAAAGCCATGTAAATCAAAAAGAAAAAGATATATAACTAACATAAAGACAAAAGCTTTAGATTGGCGATTAGACACACCCGGAATTCAATCCTAAACTATAAAAACAAAAACAAAAATGAAGGGTTACTAAACCAGCACAGGGCAATCTTAGATTGAAAATGAAACAACAAAACCATGAAATGAAAGAAAAAAAAAACTTACCTCAAAAAGTGAAGAGGGGGATGATTTAATGAGTAATCTGATTCTGCCACAAAATGATTGCATTTTTTATTTTTCAATTTGATGATGCAAAACCCTCGTCGGTCGGATCTTTTAGAATGTGAGAGAGTGAGGTTTATGACCAAAATAACTCGCTGCTAAAGAGCGCTTTAGACTACAATTATAACGGACCGATAAGTATTGTATGTTAGTTATTTTTTTAGAAATTTTAAATATATATATTAAACTTTAACATCATTCATTTTAATTTTTTGTGTGTTTGTTTTATTTGCAATTCGAAGATTTTTTTAATTGGAATTTTTTTTCTGAATGATTTGATAAATACGTGCTTCATATTTGATAAATAAATAAAGTTTGCTATATAAATAAGTTATAAATAAGTTAAAGTTTAAGGTTAATTTTTTAATATTTAAAATACTTAAAGGAGCGGGTTATGAAAATTGTTTTTTTTTTTCCTTTTACATCGTTATACGTGGTATGACAGATTTAGTTAGTATGAGTTGGGTTATTTAATTGTGAATTATACTATTTTTATTTCTCGTGCACCCACGGGGCTTGTACATTATGTTTTTTAAATATATTTATAATTTTTATTTTTTTTGTTTTATAAGTTATGAAAGTTTAAAGGGTTATTTGTTTTTTTTAAAGTCATAATAAAATATATAAATTTACACTTAACTCTATACAATTTATTTAAAATCAAACTACTAAAGTTTTATTAATTACCTTATCTTTTTTTCAAGTTTTTGTTTTTATAAATTTGACACATATATTTTTATGTGTTTTTTTTCTTTATCAGATTTCTCCACCAAAATAATGTCAATTTTAGAAGTATTTAAGCTTTTTAATTAAACATATATTCAAAAATAAAAAAAAAATAGAAGCATCATACCTAATAAGCCACAAAAGTGTGATTTTTTAAGTGGGTTGGGCTTATATAACATGTTACATTATAAATTACAAATTTACCCTCAATTATACTTAATCTAACATTAATATTTTTCAACTCTTGTCTCTTATAGTCATTTACCACTTTAAAATACACCAAATATTTGAAGTTATAAACTTACTAAATACGGAGTATAAGCTAATCCAAACACTCAACGTGGGCTTATAAGCTTACGATATATAAGCCATAAGCCGCTTATATAACATAAGTATAAGCCCAACTCATAAGCTTAGCCAAACACCCCCTTAGTTAGTATGAGTTGGGTTATTTAATTGTGAATTATATGTCAAGTGTGACTATGTTCCTAGGGGGTGTTTGAGGTTGCTTATTGAAAATAGATTATGCGTTTTGAAAATGAATAATCAAATAATCAGCTGTTATAAAATGTGTTTCTGAAACATAGTGTTTGGATCTAATTATGTTGTTTGATATCGCAATAATCAAATAATTAGTTTTTTTTGTGTTTGCCAAAACTAATTATTATACAACAAAACATGTAATATGACAAAAATAGACATACTTTTAAAAAAAAATAGGCCACATGGAAGTCAAATAAAAGGGCTATAATAGTAATTAATGGATTTTTTTCGGTAAATTGGCCCCACAATTAGAACTTCGTTTTCCAACTGCTACACCTCACTCACTTTTTCAAAACATCATTTTGGCCCCATGAAAACGCAGATAATCACGTTGTCCTTTTTTTTCCCAAACACTCAAAATAGCTTTTCATCATTTGCAAATTGAAATAATCAGATAAGTTGGCTGATAATGCAAGCACAAACACCCCCTTACTTGATATGCAACACCGTTTTTTCTCTTTTTTTAAACATCGGTGATTGTGAAGTCTTATTTTTTTAATCATGACACGCATGTCAATTTCTGGCAAATAATATAAAGTTATAATTTTTAACAAACTACTCATCAACTAGTCATTTAAAGTTTAAACGATGTTTTGTGACTTGTATCTTTTCGCAATTCACAAACCGTGTAATTTACACTTTGTTCCCGAGTTTTTATTTAGAGAGAAAAAAAAAGTATAGAGAAAATTAAAAAAAAAGTTGCATTCTTGAGTTTTTAAAGGAGAGAAGGGGAAGGAAATTATGCCAAAACTTCTCTCCTAATATTCTTTCTAAATTGGGATGATTTGGAGAGAAGTTGATTTTAAAGCTATTTTTGTTCACATCTCTCTTCTTTTATTTCCAATTCGAGAACACAAGATTAAAAATAATATTTTTTCCCCTCCTCTTTTTTTCTCTCTTTTTTCCCCTCTTCTATTCTCTTCTTTCCATTTCATACCCGGGAACAGAGTGTTAGGGGGTGAGCTGAAAAACCGAAATAACCAAATAAACCGAAAACCAAAATCAAACCGAACCGAACTAAGAACCAACCGAATTTGCCAAAACCGAACCGAACTACAAATTCGATTTTCGGGTTGGATATGGGTTTGGAAGTCAGAACCGAAAACCGAATTTATATATATATATATATATATATATATATATATATATATATATCAAATAAGAAGTTTTCTTAAAATAAGAAGGATAAGAAGTAACTATAACTGCATATCCGAGATGCACCGACTTAAATTAGATGCATCTCTATAATCTTAGATGCATTATAACGCATCATAATGTGTTTTCTAGCTTTTAATTAGATGCATATACGTATATTAGATGCATTTTATTTTTTCTCTTGTTTTTTGTTCCTCTGCATGTGCCAAAATCATGAAAATCAATTTGCACCATCTACACATCAAATTAACTTTCAAAACTCAAAATGGTGCATCTATATGAATAGAAATGCATCTAATGCAAGTCGTTGTACATCTAAAAGTGTGGTTTTATAGTCACTTCTTACCACTATCTTATTTTAATTTAACTTATCCCTGATATATATATATAAAAAATAAAAATATATATATATATATATATATATATATATATATAACATATAATATCATATATACTATATATTTAATTCATGTATAAAAAAATACCATTAAAATTTTATCCTAATATAAAAAAACACTTTTTATGCCTGAAATATTTTTTTCTATATATCTATATAATTATTTTTTTTTTATTTTGGTTTTCGGTTCGGTTCTGTTTCAGGTTGACCCAAAAAAATTTAACCGAACCGATCAACACCCCTAGTGTTATATGTGTTGCAATAGAAATCCGTCGGGCTAGTCTTGACAATATAGACGGTTTGTTTCTTGTCAGCCGAGCTTAAGTATATTAGAATTGGTAAATCATCATCTTGTTCCATTAGACTTAATCCATAATATATATAGTATAATACATAGCATAATGGGCTAGGCCCGTAAATAATAATGATGGGCTAATCAATAATATCGCTAATACACTCCCGCAGTTGAAACGAAAGGCCTTTGAATGTTGAGCGAAACTCTAAAAGTAAAGCTCTTGAAAAAACCCTTGGTAAAGATGTCCGCATACTAGAAGCGAGAAGGAACATGCAAGACATGAACCTATCCGGAAGCAACAAAGTCACGAACAAAATGAATATCAATCTCGATATGCTTGGTACGTTTATGTTGAACCGGATCAGTAGACACGTAGACAGCACTGACATTGTCACAATAAAAAAGAGTAGCATTAAAAAGAGGAGTATGAAGCTCGCGCAAAAGATTACGCGCCCAAACTGTCTCCGCAACAACATTAGCAACACCCCGATATTCAACTTCAGCACTAGAGAGAGATAAAGTAACTTGCCACTTGGCATACCACGATAGGAGGTTGTTACCAAGAAAAACACAATAGCCCGAGGTGGAGCAACGAGTGACCGAACAACCAGCCCAGTCAGCATCAATATAAGTAGTAAGCTGAGATGTAGACAATACATGAAGTTAGAGGCAATGATCAATAGTATCGCGCACACAACGTAAAATACACTTCAAAATAGCCAAATGTGGTTCCCGTGCATCATGCATGTAAAGACAAACCTGCTGAACCGCATAATAAATGTCTAGGTGGGTAAATGTGAGATACTGAAGTGCACCAGCTAAGCTCCGATATAATGTAGGATCACTAACAGGATCACCATCGGCTCCTAATTTAGACTTAGCATCCACATGAATCATGCATGGTTTACACTTCTGCATGTGTGCACACTCAAGAATTTCCTCGACATAAGTAGACTGGGATAAAAATATACCTACAGATGACCGCTGAGCAGAAATTCCAAGGGAATAGTTCATCGAACCAAGATCTGTCATAGAAAACTCACCATGTAATGAAACAATAACCTTTTGTAAAAAAATCAGAAGACGAAGTTGTAAGTATGATATTATCCACGTAAAGCAGCAAGTAAGCAATATCAGAACTACGATGAAATACAAATAAAGCATCCAGTAAGCAATATCCACGTAAAACATAAAATGGGTTTGATGTATGCAAACATAGGGGAATGGTTTTGTGAACTTTGTATTTGGGGAATTTAATAGAAACTCTATTGACAACATAATAAGAAAACTGGGCTTGGGTGTAAGTGTTATTTCATATGGCATGAAAGAAATTGGAGGATTTTAAAAGGAGAAAAAACAAGTCTTGATGAACTGTTTGATTTGTTCTATGAGACTATAAGAATGTGAAGATGGATACGATTTGCAATGCAACTGTCACTGGAAACAGCGGATAATTAGATATGTCAAGGGTCTAAGATGAATACAGGGAGATTGGATTTAGAGATAAATAACATATGGCTAATAGTTTAGGGTTAATACAAAGATCAATACTTATCCCATTTATAGTATATGAGGATGACATCTATGTACTTGATATGGGTGAGTGATAACATCAAATATTTGATATTTTTAGTGTCAATTCTCCCCTAAAAATACTTGCAATTATCTTATAAATACTTAAATTCGATATTTTACGATTATTTCCTTGTTGTCAGGTAAAATGCAAGTATGTGACAAGAAACACGGGAAACGGACGTAAAAATGAAGAAAACGCCGATTCCTACGAAGGTTTACGGCGTAACACCTATGATCGTGTTACGCCGTAACATATTCAAGGCAAGACACGTCACCTAGCAAGATTACGGCGTAACCACATGAAAGGTTTACGCCGTAACATCATTATTATTATAGGATGAGTCATACTAGTCAGCCTTACGGCGTAACGTGGATAATTAGTTATGCCGTAATATATTTTATGCCTACAACATGGAAAGCCTCGTCAACACTTTACGGCGTAACACTCTACAAGGTTACACCGTAACAAATTCATAATCTATAAATAGAGGCCTCATTCAGCCACTTTAGCCTCATCTATTCCACCAGAGACCCAACTGGTGACCAAGGCCTCAAAAGCTCGAAGAATTCCATCAGAAGTCCAAAGGAGATCACACTTATATTACTTTTGTATTTAATCGTTCATAAACTGCATCTGTAAGAATTATGATTTCTCAATCTATGATTACCTTTATTAATTCTTGCTTTGTTGTTGCCATGAGCGGCTAAGCACTTCAAGTGCTGGCCTAGTTATGAATTTACTATCGTTATAATATTTGTTTCCTGTTAAATCATGTTTTCGTTAGATATCCTTTTGACTATCGTGTAACCCTGGGTTTTGGTAGTATTACGGGTGGTTTAGACCCTGTTAGTCGAGTAATTAGATTACCAATTAAACGTGGGATTAATATTGGTACTAAGATAGGTTTCAAACCTTATCCCTAGTGTAGGAACTATTCTTGTTATCACCTCTATCACTTAATATACTTAAAAAGCACAAGAACTCTTTCAGAGAGGGTTAATAATCTATTTAGGTTATTAGACTAGTTTTGGGGATAGTTGAGATTAATTACTATGACCTGGTTGCCCTATCTTCGTAACCTTCAGGGGATTCGGGATCGCAAGAATTATAGAGCAGACTAAATATATCTATTCAGGTCTGTCGACTTTAAAAACGACTAATGAAGCCATGGTATAATATTGCACAGGAAAATATAAGTTATGACGGTAGTAATGAATTGGCTAGGCTAACACGTTTTTTTCCCTGATTACTTCTATCAATTTACTTTCTCGCAATTTACTTTCCTGTTATTTTATAAATCAATCCAGAACTATTTTCAATACATGACAATTCAAATTAAGACTAATTAAAACTTAGCTCTTGGGACGACCTCGGATTTACCATATATACACTACTCACGATCGGGTTCTCTGCCCGTTAGTGCGTTTGTCAGGTTAATCGAGTTTTATAAATTTAAAACTTGGTAAAAATATATTTAAAATAAAATACGCATCAAGTTTTTGGCGCCGCTACCGGGGAGCTAAAAATTAGTATTAATTTGATTTCTTGTAATTATTACTATTCTTTCTCTAACTTCTAATAACTGCAGGAGCTATGGCGGGAGTAGATATCAATACTCTCACCATGGAACAATACTTAGCATTGTCACGAAAAAACCAAGCACCGGGCGTGGTTAGACCAAAAATCGAAGGCAATGTTAACTTTAAGATCAAGAGTCAATTCATGCGAGAATTGAGGGAGGAAACCTTCTCCGAGAATAAAAATAAGGATGCCCATGATCATGTTGATCGGGTCATCAACATTGTAAGTTTATTCAATATTCTCGGGGTGTCATAGGACGCAGTACTCCTACGTGTATTTCTGTTTACTCTTACAGGGACCGCTAAAAGATGGGTGGATAGACTTACTTCATGAGCTGTCAACACTTGGGACCTCCTTAAAAAGGATTTTATCCAAAGGTATTGTCCACCATCCAAGACTGCTAAAAGACTTAAAGACATATACAACTTCAAGCAGGAAATCGATGAGTCATTATACCAAGCTTGGGAACTGTTTAATGATTTGATGTATAAGTGCCCAACCCACGACATAAACAGCCATCAAAAGGTAAACATCTTTTATAAAGGTTTAAGCACTATGAACCGAACCAAATTAAATACAGTATTCGGTTTTCATCAGAGACGGAGCCATGTTAGGAGTTGGGTTGGCCAAGGCCCACCCAAAACTCTCATAAGCGGCGAAATTGCGAAAACTCGGACTGGAGTAGTAAAACTAGAAAAGAAGAAATAAAACAAAACAAACAAATTACGGGATAATTCAAAGTATCCCTATGGAGAATAATTCCAGGCCAACACAAATTACGGGATAATTCAAAGTATCCCTATAATGGAGAATAATTCAAAGTATTCTCAACAACAAAAATTACGGGATAATTCAAAGTATCCCTATAACGAAGAATAATTCAAAGTATTCCCACCTGAAAAATAAAATAAAATAAAATAAACATTTGTTTTAACAATGCTAATAAAGTAAACAATGCATCTTAATTTTTGTTTTCTTTGTGATCTTTTTCCATGGCCCATGAAGTTGGATGATAGATGTTTGATTGGGCCAAAGAATTGCAGGTACTAAATGTTGTGAACCATCTTGAGGTACCGCACCATCTCCATTGTGTAAACCATATGTAACGCCACCATAATGTTGAACAAGATTCTCCACCTCCCAATTTTTTTTTTAGATCGGTATTTTGATATTGAAAGGGTTAGGGTTTGACGGGGTGGTTTAAGGGAGGCGGCTCAGCGCAGCCACCTAGGTCTGAGGATCAGACTCGCTCCGATACCATGTTAGACAATGAAAAACCCCGTAGGTTATAATTTATTATTGATCACTATTTATAATAGTGCAAACCCTAATGCCCTAAACCCACAAACCGGGCTTGGGCTTATTTAGCCACTAATAGTTATCCATTTAATTAGAAAAAAGATAAGAGTTTGTTACATAGTAGTATAGTACCATTTTTTTTTTTGGAACGGCAATTTGTGGCTTCATGGCCCCTAGCCCAGAAGGCGTAGCGAGCCCACACAAGTACAATTCGTTAGATTAGTCCTTGGTTTAGTCCTTGGCCCATCCTAAACAAAATTCCTAGCTCCGTCACTGGTTTTCGTTCGATTTTGCTATTGACAATCTAAACCGAAAACGGAATTAGTATATAGCCTGAGCCGAGGTCAATACCGTGTACAAACTATCCACTGTTGTTTAATGGGCCTAGCCCATTAAAATTCTTTATATCGTTGAAAACAGGCGTAAAACATGCTATCCGCAGTAATTTACTTTAGTAGATTTGAACTAAAAAAATATTCGAGACTCGTGAAATCAGTTTTGCATTTGCCTTTATACAAAAAAGTAAATTTTCCTCCTCCAGATTAATGTTGAACGTTGATGATATATATTCGGTGAATAAATTTAGTTGATAAGCTTTAGGTATGAAAATGAAACACATGGATGATAAGATTTAAATATGTACCTTGAAAATAGAACTATAAGCATATAATACAGAAACATCATAAGCAACGAATATGGATAAAGAGTGTGCATAAGAGCATAAGGTATCGTTGGTGCTTTGGGATGATGATGTGAGCACAAATAATGTCACTTCAGTGTTTTTTTTATAAGACCATAATCTATCATAAAACACACATCCTCATATAAAATCAGTGTCATGAGTAAAAAGTAGTGTCATTGGTTCACACATAACTCAATATAACACAAATGCAACACAAAAAAAACTTCAAATCCCACCGCGTGGGTTGGCGGTGGTGGTGCGAGAGGCTAACAGCCTAACCGGGGTATCGTTGTAACGCCATAGTGTTGAGCTGGTAGTATGGCGTCATGCTTTAGCACCACCGTATCGTATGCTCAAACTATGAAAACAAGATGATGTGTATGTCAAAAACTCATGCCTAAAATAATGTCTAAAGGTTTTATGAAGATGCTGGCATATTTAAAGGTGACAAAGATAGATAAAATCATCGTGATACATGTCACTATTAATATGAATTGTGCATGCATCTAATCATGTAAATTAGACATCTTTATCATTGCTTAATATATATTAATCCTCTCATGTTCAACTTAAACATGAGAGGTCATGTTAGCCTTATTATGAGTGAAAAATAATACTTAATAACTTATATGTTGTGAGACCTTCGTTTTATTAAAATAAAATTTCCCTCTCACAATGAACATGAGAGAATCTCTTTAGATTAATCCATCATACACATAATCCAACTCTCAAATCACACTGGTATAAAATGAGAAGGAGATGGGGGCCTCTCGCTTAGATTAATCATATGAAGTAGCCATTGTTGACAACTTGTTTACTAGAGTTAGTTGGCCTGTTTTCATTGACGAAAATGCTAAACAACTACCGTGCATTAGGGTTTTATTTACTAGTATAATATACAACAACGACACCTAATCTTGTCTTAGCAATGTATGAGAAAGTCAGAAAGGTAGAATGTATACATATCGTACCCCTGCCTGTGGATAAATCTAGGTAATGAGACTGCTTTCAGGTAGACCTCCGACAAAATGTATAAGTAAGGTTTATTTATAATGTGAGAAAACATAATTAGCTGGCTCGAGTTGGCGAGTTCATTGATGAAGGACAATGATCATCTTACATGGTTGTTGAAAGAGTGAGAGTTGCGTCTTATGCGCGTATCATGACTATGCCATGTTTAAAGAACGTCCAAATTCATACTGCGAGAGAAGTGTGCATCAATCATGAATATATCGTGTTTAAAGAATGTACATGTTGTATGGCTATCCTAAACGCAAGGACCACAAATACTAAGACCGTTTTTGCAGCTTCCTAAAACTTAAAGAAAGGAAGGAAAATACGTTGACCATTATTTTACAAATTAATCATTTTGTACAATATAGCAACATATGCATAACACTGCATTGCTCTCATGATGGTGCGTGTGCGCACAAAAAAATGACCAACTCTCTTAAAGAAAATGGTTAGGCAAAAGGTATAAGAATATAAAGATTTTTGCTAATGATAGTCTTACGCTGTATTTCGAGTTTTATATCAAAAAGAAAAGATTAGAAAGTTAGAAAAAAAAATTGTGTTCTTGAAGGAAAAGAAAGAAAAAAATAATAATTCATTTAGGGTGCGTTTGGTTCGCAGAATGTTTTTGTTGGAATTGGAATGTGTTTAAGGAATTGGAATCTTAAGGAATTGAAATGTTAAAGAATTGGAATGTTAATGAATTGAAATCTGAAGGAATTGGAATTTGTGAAAACTATCGCGTGTTTGGTTGGAAAAAAATGAAATGAAAAAACAAATTATATAATTATATTAATAATAATAAATATAATTTTTAAAAAATAAATAAATAATAATAATATAAAATTTAAAAAATACTATAATTTTTAAATAAATAAATAGATAATAATAAATAAATAAATAAATAAATAAATAAATAATAATATATTTTTAAATATATAATTAAATATAATTTTTAAATAAATAATGAAATAAAATTTTTAAATAAATAAATAAATAAATAAATATAATTTTAAAAAAAATATAAATAAAAATTAATAATAACAGTAATATTCAAAATATTTAAAGTTCGAAAATTAAGAACAATTTTGTCATTTAATTTTAACATGTGTTACCTCACTTTCATTTCTTTTCATTTTTAAGTAGAAAGTTTTAGCTTAAATTTTTCTTTCATTTTCCTCTTCGTCCTTTCTTTTTTTTCCCTAAAAGAAACTAAAAAAGACAAGTTTATTTAAATTTACTTGGGTTTTTTTTCTTTTCAAAGTTAAACTCGAAAACACAATGTTAGGATTGTTATTGTCAACAAAAAAATACACAGGGATCCACAAATTTTGTGAGTCACTATGTACTTTTATGTACCTTTCTGTGGGTCCCTATGTACTTTTTTTTTTCTTATCTTGTGCCAACCCATGTTATAAAACGCGTCTTGTTAACCATGAACTTCACGACTATTATTAGTAAAACTCAAAATTCAAAATTCAAATACAAAAACATTATAGCATAGGCTAATATGTAAAGATACTTGTAAATTTTTCTTTCCTTATACCCATGTTATAAAAGAGCTTTTCGAGATGTACAGTGCCTCAGCGATCAATCTCGGGTCCATTTGTAGTACCCAATGATACATGGTTACCTTTGGAGGAAAATAACACAAATGCACTATGGGTGTGTTTTTTTTTTTTTTTAAGGAACACTATGGGTGTGTTTGGTATCAAGCTTTTGGGAGTGTTTTGGAGCAGCTAACGATTAGCGGTTTAAATATAATGCTTATTTTGCAACGAGAAACTAGCGGTTAATTGTGTGGAACCGCTCTTATTCAAAGCGCTTCATCAAGAAGCATTTACATCTAACCGCTAGCGTTTTGGCTCTCAAATTATATATATGCCCCTTTTTAATTATTTGAAGAATTTTTATATTAATGTATATATGTCTTTATACGTCATTTTACATTTTATAATTACAGCTACAACTACGTTACTAAACATTTTATTAAACAAACAGTTACCGTTTACTGTTTCTGCCGCTGCCTGCTGCCTACTGATTACTGCTATAGCTACCCTAAACATAACCTATCAAGATGAGACATGTAGAATAATTGATTGGTTATTTTCAAAAGTTTACATAATTAAAAAATGGACCCATATTATTCGATAACCAAGCAAAGGAATATATGATACATTAAATAATATATCAAGTGGGCCCTGCCGGTTTGTTCACAACCAAAGGGGAAGCTGTCGGATAGGGTCCTACGTCCGCCCTTTGTCTTAATTTCACATTACACGTGTCTCGTTCTCATTCGTCACGCGCCTTTTAATACTGGACCCCCACGCTTCACATCTCACGCGCTCTTCTTACACAGCTACACGTGTGACACGTGAATTGTTTTTTTTTTAAATAATTGTATGGTTCTCTTTTTTTCACTTAAAGGACTCCTAATTTGATAATTATACATTTTTACCCTTTCACTTAAAGAGGTATTAACTTTTTAGTGTATTTGACTTGCAATGATTGACTCTACAACAACAAAAACGATATCCGATATTTCAAATGCAGTTTATTAGAGGTGGGATATAGACAGTCATACGAAAACGAGAAAGTATCAACGTTTGAGTTTAAAGAAAAATATTGGACTCGATGAGAGGCAAATACTCTTTATATGCAAGGTTAGTTTCAGTCCTTAATATTGTCGACGGAAACAATCAAGACATATGTGTTTATGTGTATCAATATCGCCACAAACCTTCGGGCTACTTATCGAGTCATGTCACACATTGTCTCCTAACGCGGAACATATGTGCTAATTACCTTTGTAAACGGCCCGCTACCAACTCGTTGACAAGCAAGTACTTGTGTCCATCAAGTCCACATACTATCCAACCACGACATCTTTCTCTTTGTTCGTCCAAAGGTTGGAGACATTGTGAGACCCCATATTCACATGGTATGCTTCCGGTTCGTATGCACCACATAACGTTATTTCGCCACGTTGCATATTTTAATCGGGACCCAACATTCAAATTCGTTATACACGAAAATCACATCGCAATGGAATAATTGAATTGGTTATGTGTTACACAACATAACAACATACCACTATTATCCCAATTTTAAACTCAAACTTAACAAGAGCAATCGTATATAATAGATTAAACTCTACAAAATATGAATCTCAACTTTAAACAAGTTAAAAGCGTGTTAATTTCAAGTTATTTCCTTGATGACGTATATATAATCTACAACTCAGTGAGTTAAAAGAAAGATTCACTTTCTAAAAAGGCATATGGTAGTGTGGTACCAAAAATTAGGTCAAGTAGTTTTTACTTTTTAAATGGACTGTTAGTTTAGGCTTATGCAGCCAGCTTATTTGGTTATGAGAGCTTATGTTTCATAAGGTACATTAACTTTTTAGGTTTAGTCAAAATTGCACATCTAAAAAACAGACGCCGTAAAAATGCGATATAAGTCAGATAATAACCGGAAAACTCGAATAAATTATAATCCAACTAAAACCGGTACAAAATACGATTAAAAATTAAACCAAATGTTAACTAACAACAACAACTAGAGAAATTACAGCGAGAAAACATTTCTCAAAATGTTGCTAAAAAATTACTGATCCCTCAGATTATCACTATTTACATATGCTGACGTCATCAACCCAATCCAGATCCAAATAATCAAAACAACTCAGCTGGTGGAGGCAGGTTCAGATCTAACCCGACCCGTTCCTTTTTTACTGCCTTCACGTCCACAACAGACGACGAATACGAATCGTCGCTAACAGACTGACGAAAAACATGACCAGTTTGGTGACTGGAATACAATATTCCGTTGAAATAAAACATCTGAGGTGCGAAAAAACCGGTGACCGGTGGAAACCCGTACATGGGTTGTATGTTTTTAACCGGTTGAACAACGTTTTTGTTGTTGTTGTACGATGATGATGATAAGTTGAGATCTAGCGACGGTTCTGTGACGGTGCTTCCTTGACTTGTGCTCTCTTGATGTTGTTGGTCACTTTTTTTAACGTTTTGTAACTTTATAATATTGGTAGTAATATTATTATTAATGTTTGGGTTGGTTTCTGGGAAATTGGTTTTGGCCTTGCAGCCGCGAAACTCACGCGCGGCTGCATCGTACGCTCGAGCGGCCTCTTCGGCCGTATCGAACGTACCGAGCCAAACACGGCTTTTTTTCCCAGGGTCACGGATCTCGGCTGCGTAACGGCCCCAAGGGCGTTTTCTTACGCCTCTAAAATGGGCTTCTTTTGTGTTGTTGTTGTTGTTGTTTAGTTGTGCACCAAGATGATGAGCATTTGTGGTGTTTGGTTTGGAAGGTGTGTTTTTAGGAGACATGTTTTTGGGTTGGGTTAAGGAAAATGAAGAGGATGAGTGGGTGGTTATATAATGAAGTGGTCAACGTAAGAGGAGGAGCGTAGAGAGGGGGCAGCCGCCCATAAAGAAAGGGGGTTACGTGGCATGGCGGCAATGCTTTTAATGTTTTTTTATTTTATTTTTTTATCTTGTATTTTTTTATTTTTATACGTATGAAGTGGAAAAGAAAATGGAACGTGTAATGGGTGGGTTGGCTTACACACACGCGCTAATGTTTGTTGCCAACTTTATAAAAAGAGAAAAAAAAAATCAAGTGCACTTTTAAGATACCAAAATAGAAAAGGAGCACATTTATATTCCCAAAATGAACTTTGGTTAAACCGATTGTGATACGCCTGTGGATATACACAAAGACTTCATGATGGGTTGGAATAACCATCATATTTATCAGTTATTTAGAATATGTGTTTATGATAAATATTTGTTATGTTTTAGGATAAGGCTTAAGTTTGTGTGAGTTATCACATAACTAGTATTTAAAGTTTTACAATGTAATCAATTAATCAATCAATCAAATTTGTCAAATAAATTGTCTAGTCTTCTCTTTATATTCTTAAGGAGCTCGCACACGCTTTAAGTGGTGCTACTATCCTGATACAACCCGAACCGGGTCGTATCAGATTGTTAGATATATATGTCAAATTAAAGCTTATTTAACTAAACGGGTTTATAGATTTTGATGAGATACGCTTTAATTTTTCTTATAAAATGTTCATGATCACTATAATAAACCAAGCGCTCCCTGCCTTTTCATTTGCGCTTCACATAAGAAAAAACAATTACAAAACCAAATGTTCAAGAACACTCTAAACGATCAAGTGCTCATCGACTTCTATTGTGCGCATCACATACAAACAAACAATTATAAGACCCAAAATCCGAGCGCATATATAGTAAACAAGCCCCCCCCCCCCCCCCCCTCTCTTCTCTTGTGCGCCTCACATAAATACCAACTGCTCCTCACCTTCTCATGTACGCCTCACATAAAGATAAATAATTACAAAACGAAAAATCTAACTGATACGAACCTTGCGGATAGTACGTCTCACATAAAGATAAACAATTACAAAACGAAAAATCTAAACGTCTACTCCATACGTCAACGTATAAGTTTAAACAACCACATTTCCCTTATATCAAGAATGTAATAACAGTCATGGATGGTAAGAGATAATGAGAATTAGAGACAAGATTAAGCCCTTTATTAAATTTTGAATTGGTGGTGGTAAATCTATATCTGTATGGCATGATAAATGGTGTGATATTGGTCCATTGGATAGGTTCATTCAAAATATGGACATTTATGAATGAGTAATAATGATTGTTTGGTTGATGCTATATATGAAGGGAGATGGAAATGGATAGATGAATGAAATAGTAGGTATCCAGAGCTTAGTCAAATTGAAGTCCCTACTCTGTCTCATAAAAAGGACAGTGTCATGTGGGTGTGTGAGGGTAACAAGGTTGTGAAATACTCTACTAAAGCTGCCTGGTTTACTCTGAGAGACAAGTGACCTAAAGTGGAGTGGTATCATGTGGTATGGTATTCACAATGCAGTCCCAAACAAGCTATCATTTAGGGATGGCAAAAACACCTAAACCCGACGGGGAAACCTGAGATCCGCAGTAATTGGTGTGGGGCGGGGCATGCTTATTGGGTTACGGGGCGGATTTGAGGCTTAAACGGGGATTTTAATCAGGTTTGGGGTGGAGAGCGGGGAATAACATCCCCAACCCGCCCCGCCCGAATAATATATACACATATACAAATATATCTATACTATACAATATTTTGTTAGTATTTACAAGAAATATTTTCCAACGTTTTTAGTTTTTTTATCTTTGTAAGATTGTTAAATTGTGATTATAGAAATCTTGTTTAATGTCATATTTATAAGTTGTAGTTTTTGGCTGTGTACTTTATCATTATTTATGTGTAATATTATCGTTTAAACTTAATAACGCTTGTTTGTATTTGATTATTATTAGGACTTTTATTTTTCAAGTTATTGCTAAACGTATAAAAACACTAAGGGTGTATTTGGTGTGAGGGTATGTCAATGGAGGAATGAGAATGAAAGTGATAATATATATTTGGTCTACACCTATTCGATTGAGGATACCAAATAGTAGTGTTTTTATCATGGAAAAAGATCCTCTCATGTTCAAATGAACATGAGAAGATCATTATTCTTTTATCATACTAGGCTCACCTAGTAAGTATGCAAAATCCATTCCCTGTGGCCCACTTGCTGACCCACTTATAAATAATTTATCTATTTTTTTTGCTTTTTTTTATTTAAAATGAATTTTCATCAATCTTAAAAACAGCATCACCATCACCTTCAAAATAGTAGGAAAAAAGAAATCACAGAGTCATGCGATGTAGATCACCTAATATCTAGCAAGTAGGGGTGTGAATCGGGTTGGGTCGGTCGGGTTCGGGTCAACCCGAATTTGAGTAAAACAACAAAAAAAAATTACCTTTTTAAATAGAAATTCTATTAATTTATATTGAAAAAAATAAAAAAAATATTCGGGTCAATTGGGGTGACCCGAACCCGAGTTAGCCAAAACATTTCAACCCGAGACCCGACCCTATTTAGAACTCGGGCTGACCCGAATAAGATTCTTGACCCGAGTAACCCGACCCGAATAAGATCGGGTCGGGTTCGGGTTGGGTCGACTTTTTTGACACCCCTACTAGCAAGTGGAGGATAATCACTTCATATGATCAAAAGTTCTATTATATATAATATTGTATTTGTTGTAAAATGAATATGGATATTTTTTTTGATAAATTTATACATGGGTCTTGAATATAGGAACAGAGACAAAAAAACGCAAGAATAAAATCTTTGTAAACATTTGTGTGAAATCTTTTTGTTGCGATGGAAGAATAAAAGAAAGCAAATATAATTATTTATTTTAGTTATTTTTAATTTAAATATTATTGAAACCTAATTGTATTAACCAAACAACATTTTTTGATCTATCATAGTTATATCGATTCCATCATATTATCAATCCCATACTCATAGTGATTCCATCTAGCAAACCAAACGGCACCTAATAAATGTGAAATATTGCGGCTTTGGTTGAGAATTGCACCCAAAGATGACACCCCAATAAGATCTTCGATTAGTACGGGGCGGGTTTGGGGGAGCATCTCGCCCCGACGGGCGACCCGGTTAGATCTCCGATGGGGATCGGGGCGGGTTTGGGGAGAACTTTGATAATCGGGTTTGGGGATGGGAATGGTCACCCCGCCCCAAACCCGCCCCGTTGCTATCCCTATTATCATCTTATGGATGACAATTTAAAGGAAGCTTTTAACTCAAGACATGATGGTATGGATTCAAGGTGGAAACCTAAGATGCTCATTATGCAATGTGTGTCCAGACTCCTATAATCACCTATATTTGAATGCCATTTTTCAAAGAAAGTTTGGGAGATGATAAGGACTAAAGGGCAAACAGTTAAGCAATTGCTATAATTTGGATAGTCTTGTTTTACAATTGTCACAATTGTCTACAAGTCTCCTAAAGAATAGAGATTTGGCAAATTGTCATAAACTCCATCCTCTTCCAATCAACTTGTAACATATATTGATCAAAGAGACATAAAAAGAGCATTCCAAGGTCCTTATTTTAGATCAGAAGAAGAGATATATGAAGGCATCACAGGAAACATTGCTGATATGCTGAAATGCCTTAGAGTAAAAAAGTCTAATGAGGTGCTAAACATAGTCGAACAGTAGAATTTAAAATGGGAAAGGGAAAGATTGGTTTCTACAATAGTTGGTTAAAGGAGCTTCAATGGTTGGAGCCTTGTATCTTGGAGTTTTCATCGGCAAGAGCTCTCTTTGTTCCCTCTAGGTTTATCAGATTGGCCTTGGGAGGGTCTGATCACCTATTTTGGGTCAAAATGAACTATTGCATAGAAAGATGTATCATAAGGTAGGTGTCCAGCATTGTGAAGGGTAAATGACTTGGGTGAGCATGGTAGTGATTGGAACAGATGATTGTTTCTGGTTTCAATTTTTACCTTTGCTAAAGGAGGATAGGTAGGGTATGCATGAGGGTGTGTGTTTCTGGCCTAGTGATGCTTGCATTTTTGTTGCTTAATCAAACAGTGATGCTGTGGGTTCTGTTTGATTTTAGTGATAGATCTGTTGGAAATGTAGCTAGGTTCGAAGAGCCCCTCATGCATCGTGAATGGGTGCTATATCCTGCATAATGATGCATTCTCTTGTCAGAATATCCCATTATAGATGATGGTTGAATGATGTATGTCTACCTTGAGTTGTGAAAATGTAGTTGTGATGAAATGGTATTTAGTGCATTAAGGTGAGCTAATAAGGTCAGATGTCTTGTCTGATCTTTCTCTGATTTGCTGGGCATTATCAAAAATAATTGTCTAGTTTCATCCGAGGAATCTAGTTAGTTGTTAGAGATAATGGTTGATATCGGGTATATCTGATGTATTTTTTAGTTTGAATTGTAAAGGTCAGGTTTGTCTAATCCTTTAGTTTTATTTGTTGTATCATTTGGTATTTAATAAAATTGTTCATCTTGTAATAATAATAATTAAAAAAAAAGAATGTAGTCATTTTAAACTTTTTGCACCTAATATTTGGCCCAAGATTAGTCGAAAACAAGAGCCTTTTTCCAACATTTGTCTAGGTACGTCATTATCTAAAGCTTTTTCTTTGATAAAAACGTAAATTGGATAAGTTAAATGTTACTCTAGTTAGAAGGTTCGCTATAAAATGATAGTTGTAATTTAAAGTGTTAGATAATCTTCCATTTGTCTTATTAGACGCGAATGAAGTGGTGTGATTCGTAATGTATAATGTGAAAGCTACGTGTATTTCTAAGTGTAGTTATTAAATATAGATAGCCGGAATAACATAATTAAGTAATTAAAAATTAATAAGAAATAAATAGTGAAATGAGAATACGGAGGGTAGGGCCAAATGGTGAGCGGCTATGAGAAAAGGTGACGTGTCGGATTAGGACAGACAAAGATTAAAAACTCGACGAGGCTGCGGTGTGGATTTGAGGTTTGAATATTAAGAGAGAGAGGTGGGCCCCACCACCCACTCCTCAGTCCAAACCCCACCTTACACGCCATCTTGGTCCGCTTTACATCTCTTCGTACTTATAACTAACAATAGGTAAGCATGAGCCATGACTTCAAGTCATAACATAAAAATGACTGTCACGTCAGTAAAAAATGCTATGACATCACATTCAGGTGTTTTTTTCGTTGACTCAAGTCATAGTAATTTTTTTAATTTCTTTATAAATAACAAATATCCAATTATTTAACATAAATAAACTTCATAAAACTTAAAACAACACTACAATTAAAAAAACATTACATAAAAATAAATTTACAATTTAGTGATCGAGGTTTCACAGATTATCCACGAGGTCGTGTCGAAGCTCGTTATGCACTTTACTATCTCGATGTTCTTTGCTTCTCCTAACATGTAAATCACATCGTTCGATCCAAGTTCGTTGCATGTTCGGCTCTGGATTAACGAACATATCTTTAAAATTCGATAATTCGAATTTTTTCGATTGCAATATCATGTTATGTAATATTATACAATACATGATTATTTTCAACGTGTTTATTTGTAGAGCACGTGCCGGTTGTCGTATAATTCCCCAACATTGTAGAACTCCGAAAGCTCGTTCAATATCTTTTCTTGCACTTTCTTGAACTCTTTTAAACTTCAAGGTTTTTTCATCCCTTGCAATAGAAAATGTCTTGACAAACGTAGACCATGTTGGATAAATACCATCAGCTAAATAGTAACCTTTCTTGTATGTTCTTCCGTTCACTACAAATGGAGCTTCCGGAGCCGTATCGGCAAGAACATCATCAAATAAAGGAGAACCATATAACACATTAAGGTCATTATTTGACCCCGAAATCCTAAAATATGCATGCCAAATCCATAATTTTTGATCCGCAACTGCTTCTAACATAAGTGTTAGGTATTTATGATCCTTTCTTTTAAATTGCCCATGTAAAGCCTTTGGGCAATTTTTCCAGTCCCAATGCATACAATCAATACTCCCGAGCATTCCCGGGAGTCCATGTTTTTCTTCGTGTAAAGCATAGTTTTTCAATATCCTTTAAAGAGGGCTTTATTAAATACTCTTCAACATATAAAATATATATGAATTTTGTAAAATTATCCAAACATTCGCGTGAACAACGTTCAACAATTTGCAAATACTCGTCAAATGCATCAGGTGCTGTACCGAATGCAAGTTGACGTATGGCGGATGTTGTTGGGAAAATAGTTTGTAACAGACTTAATACTTGTAGTATAACAGTTAAGTCTGGTAGTAATAGTTAGTTCTGTTAGTATTGAGTTAATACTGGCAGTACTAAGTACGACTCACGACCCGAAATTAACCTACACTGGACTACTCACTCTACTAACAACAACTTTTTTACCATTTTAAAACTTATTGAAGCCATCATTTTCTTTAGTTATTTTACTTAGATTCGGATTGATTCCGAACACCTAAATAATAGCCCAACCATACAACCCGAGTTTCAAATATGGTCGATTTCAAGTATATTTTCTAGCCTCAACGTAAATTAACCCAACCCGAATTGACTCGAACCCGACCAAGTCAACCCGAATAACACCCCATACTATACAAGTGATCTAAGCCGATCTCATATCCTACCAAAAGTACTAACACATGCTTAAACCCACAAGGCCACAACAAATATTTTTTTGGTATGCTATACATAATATACACTATTGACATGGAGCAACACTAGAGCCACGTAACATTTACTAAAAAATATCTTGAAAATAACATGTTTTATAAATTGTGGATTCATCTCTCTTACATTTAAGTTCCCTCTCTTATACATCTCAAATAATAAATACTTCATATCGTTGTGTAAATATATTTTTGCAAAATATTGTGGTTCTAGCATTTCTCATCGAGATGTTAGGAGAGACATATATTGAAAGAATATTAAAGTCGGTGTTTCAAAATTTCAAGAGGATATAGTGTTATCTGACGGTGTTAAAATGATGGTATTTTTTTATAACTTTGAACATATAGTTTAACACAAAAACATTTTCTTTTAATCATTTAAATTTTATGACTCCTTCAATTTCACACTAAACCCAATAAACGACAAATAAAATATTAAAAAATATTCTATAACTCGACTGATGAATTTAACGCTGAAGGCTATAACGTGAGAAAGGTTATTGTGTCGCGTCATAGGACGCGCTCTGTAGCACACGACATCGAGCGCTCCAAGTATATAAATATGTATAGAAAATTGTAAAAAAGAGTAACATTAACATCATTATTTGCATATGAAAGTCAAAAGTACAACCTTGGCGACATGATTTCCATGAGATTTCCTTTTTCATTTTTTTTTAAACAGGATTTCCTTTTTCATCTTAATTAAGACATTTCTTCATGTATGGTAAAATTTGAACTCGGTAACATACTTTGGTCTTAGTACGTTTCTAGTTTTCTGTTTGTTGTTTTGCCATGTATACGAATATTGACCGCTTTTGAATTTTCTAGCAATTTAGGATTTGATGTTGTAGTATTTTTAACTAGATGTCATATTTCTATAACATGTTATTTTGGAGGCTAAGAAATGCTATTTCCTCTTATTATAAATTTCTATTTTTATTTTTACTCACTGGATTTTAACAAGTGTCAGAATTAACAGTTTGAATACACAAAACTAACAAGTGAAGAAAAATTATATAATTAAAATTACGTTTTCACCGTGCCAAAACTAAGAGGCTATAGGTTAGTATACGCCGGCAGACGGGCGTTGACCCGGCGTACTACACGCTCGACGAGGCGTTGGGGTCCGCTTTGGCCGACCACGCACGTTGGTAATGGATTTAAAAAAAAAAAAAAATCATTAACCCCTCCCGCCCACCCAAACCGGCTATATTACTAAGTTTTACTTTCCTCTTATTTTTAAAAAGTACCAAACATCCCCCAAACCAGCTAGTTTTATTATAAAAAAAAAAATTTTAAATTTTACAAAACAAGCCCCTAAACGGCTATATTTAAAAAAATATATATTTCATTCATTTTATTACCCCTCCTCGACACAACTCATTATAAATAACTTTAATTAATACCTCTATAATTATTTTTTCTCACATCAAAAAAAAACATACATTTACAACAACAAACACTACAAACTCTTTTTCACCATGTATCAAAATCGAACCGTTTTTGATATCGATGGAGGAAACCGATGCATTCTATTACAAAAATGCTTGTCTAGGTAACACTAATGGCTAATACAACACGAAGCTCAACCACGATTGGACCCGTACACAGATTCTTACCTTTACCGTGAATAATCCGAATGTCTAATTTTCGGTAATTTTTTTTTAATTGTGTGTTTTTTGTTTAGTATTGTAATGTGTATTTGAATTTTATGAATGAAATGATTAGTTTGTTAAAAGAATGAAATAATTGTTTAGGGGGTTTTATGAAAATAAAGAGGTGAGTGGTGTTATTTGGTGTTATGACTAAGAGAGTGGTGTTGATGTTGGTGTTATGCTGATATGGCGCTGACGTGACAGCAAAAACTTAATGTTGCCAAGTTATGATACCTAAGGCTCTAATAAAACATAAAAATTATGAGGTGACTTAATAACACATCTTATAGTAACGTACTTGTGAGATGGTCTTTACTTACTTTTCACCCAACACCTCTATATTTTGCATTTTAGCGTGACAACCTCACACACACTCACAAACAACAATGAGATGGTCCCTACTTCACCTTACCTTTTGTTGGGTGAAGCGCTTCACACAAGACCTTCATATTTTGCACCTTGACTCACCAACATGTTCGACCCATAAAACCAATGTTTTAAAACCTGGTTTGATCCGGTCAGTTCAACCGGTTAAACCGTTTTCGGTCAAAAAAAGGTCAAATTTAACCTGGTTTTATATTTTCGAAATCTGGTTAGACCCGCCGGGTTTGAAGAGGCCCGGGTCAGCCCGGTTCTCGAGACCCGTCCGGATTTAATTTTTTTTCATGTTTTAACCAATAAAGCAAGTTAAGTATATATATTTGCGACGTAATTTTATTTTTACATGTTATATTTATTAGTAAATCAGTTTTAGCCTCAATATATAAAATATTCTTGATTTATATATATATATATACTTTTTTTTATATCATTGTAAATATATTTTATTTTGTTGTTGTGGAAAACCGGATGTAGTCAAATTGGTTAAACCGATAATCCAATGACTTGACCAAATCAATTAAAGACATGATTTTGAAAACATTGGGTCAAAACAATTAGTAGCGATTAAATAAACATGGAAGTATAAACTAATTGAGCCAATAATCACAAGAAAATATAAAGTGAATATATTAAAAAGTAGTAAAAGATGTGGAAATAAGGAAGGTTAGGTGGTTGATTTGGTCCACCTAATAAAGCCGAAGCCGTAGACAGCAGCAGCAGCCACCACCTGACAGCTCCACTGGCTGCCAGACGGCATCATGCCCACACTATTTCTATTTTTTTTATTTTTATGGATAACAAAAATACGTCTTTAAAAAAAGATTTCATATAATTTCCAAGTTTTTTCCGCCCACCATTTTTATTGGTTACTTAATTGATTAGCACAATCCTATTGTTCCATTTGTTTACTTTAAAATATAATGCATTAAAGAATGTTGGAGGCTATACTTGTTTGGGGAAGACTAGTTGACAATATCAAAAACTATTCTATCGACATATGTATAGCGTAAGTTTAGTAAATGTTTGGTCGACATAACATCAAGTCATCGTTACAATCTCGAATTTGTCCAACATATTTGACTTGGAAGGTATAGACTGTCGTAGGAAAAGAAAAAATATATACAAATATACGGGTAATGTTGAAACCAACAGTCTCGTTTATGACAAAACAATTGAACATTTTTAGGGTGTGTTTGGTTAGGGTATATATTGGGGCATTTCGTAACATTTGCATTTTAATTTCATTCAAATATTGCGTTTGGATCTCAAATGAAACAATTTAAAATTTTACGAATTGTCAAAATGGGAGGATTAGAATGCCATCAAAAAGTAAAGAACTTTAATTTACTTGGAAATTGTTTATTTTTTTTCTTGTTTTTGTTGTATTTTTTCTTCTTGTTTTTTTTTTTGTTTTTTTACATCAAAGGAAATCTGTCACTACAGGTGTTAGTCGGGTATGGGGTTGTTCGGGTTCGGGTCAATTCGGGTCGGGTCAAAGTTGAGAAAGGTTAAAAATTTCATACCCGAACCTGACCCTATTTGAATTCAGGTTAGTCGGGTTCGTGTCAACTCATGTCGGATCCGTTCGGGTTCTACAACCTGAATATAAGTAAAATGTAATAAAAATATTTTTTTTACTCGTTTAAATAGAATATTTATAAAATTCATATTAACAAAATAAAAAAAATTATTCGGGTCAATCGGGTCGACCCGAACCCGAGTTATAAAAATTTCAACCCGATACCCGACCCTATTTAGTATTCGGATTACTCGGGTCAACAACCCAAATAAATTTTTTTGACCTGAGTAACCAGACCCGAATAGGTCGGGGTCGGGTCTTGCTTTTTGACACCCCTATCCGTCACTCCCTAAATAAGTTGCAATAATAAACATAATGACATATTTAAAAATAGGGTAAATTACACTGTTCATCCCCAAGGTTAGGCCCGATTGCGGATTCAGTCCCTAGATAACGGGGGTCGATGTCGTTAGTCCTTTTTGTCACTGTTCTTACCCGTTTGGTCCCTCGAGCCCCGTTATACGTAACGGGTGTTAGTTTGACTTGTCAACGATGGGCAGTTTAGTAATTTCAAATTTTCGTCATTATTTCACCGTTGGTCCCTCAGTAAATTTTTATTCGTTTTTTTGTTTTTTCCAACAGGTGTTTTACTGTTGCTATTTTTTGTCCTTTAGCGGTTGCACCATTGGTCCCTGACTCGTTTCTGTGTATTATAAATGATGGTTTGCAAAGTATAAGACAAAAATTATAAAATGGTTCGTTGTGCGTGTGGTTTGGAAGCTGTGATTAGGACATCATGGACTAATCGGAATCCAGGTCGTCGTTTCTATGGTTGTCCTACACTTGTAAGTATGATCCGATCGAAAAATATGTAACAAATCATTTTGTTTGTATATTTACACATCCTTTTTCGAATCTTTTCAGAGTCCAACCTGTGTCAACTTCCTCAGGTGGTATGATCCACCAATGTGTCAAAGGTCTGTTCAGATTATCCCAGGGTTGTTGAGGTCACGTAATGAGCTTGAAGAAATCCTTGCTATGGTTGAAGAAAAGCGACGCAAGTTGCTGATTGTTTTTTTGGGTTTATGTTTATGTACAGCAGAATGTTTAGGGAAGATGCTTTTTTGGCTACATGTTCTTAGTAGGTAATGGGTTATGTGGCTGAATGTGGTTTAGTGGTTGGTTGATGAATGAATATTTCGGTTGTAATCATATATTGTGATGAATGTGTTAATTTGTTTAACTATAAAGTCTACGGATATAAATAGTGAAAAGTCCAATGGTCACTCGTATGATTTTAGTCAAAAGGTCCAAATAATATGTATCCATTTGGCATTAAAACAACACCTAATCATGGATAATTCATTACACTTAGTTTAGACTAGATAAACCCCAACTAAAGTAATTTATAACAAATATAAACGAAGCCACTACCCCAAACACTATGGCAGTTAACTTTAGAAAGAAAGCATTCTTTTGACTTTTCTTCGATTCTTCCATTAAAGAAGATGAAGATATTCATGAAATGGTTTTCTAATTTTGAGTTTGTTTATGTTTTTTAAGAAAAAAAAGAAGTCCTGATTTTATGACCGTTGCCCGTTGATAATAGTTTGAAGTGGTTTTGTTAGTGTTTTTTTACTTACATCGTTGGTCCCTCAATGCGTTCTATTGGCTTTCCATTTCCCACCAAATTCAGAAGGAATGTTCTACACGTTACTTGCACGCTTGGTCCTTGTAATAAGTACATGATGTGATGTCATAGTTTAGCCGCATTTAACATTTACCATTCCAATGAAGTAATTGCGTTTTTTGACACTTCGTTTGTGTAATCAATTAATCTCCATATATTTACTTGTATATAAATCCACTTCACATATCTCCCTTCAAATCCAAAACACACACACATACATACCTTAACTTCCTAAACCCGTTCCCTTTCCTAAAACCCCCATTTTTCTATTGCTGCTGCTCATGGATTTGTTCATCTGGAGAAACTCATGCAGAAGCAAAGGGAAGCTCAGCAAGCAAATGAACTTTCCAACTTAACGAGGCAGAGGCAGTTGCTTGCAAGTGTAAATTATAGGCGTGCGATAATAGAAGAGCTTGAACGTTTACCGGGAAATTTGGTGGCCTGTAAGATGAGGGAGCACCTCAAGCATATTCAGAAGGCTGTTTTCGTTAAGGTGATTGAGCTGAAGAAGGAATTACGCCTTCAGGTCCCTCCATAAGGAGATTGATTTTTGTAGAACTCTGTAAACGGGAGATGGTCGTGCTTGTGGGGTTTTTTGGCTTTTGGTTTATATATCATTAAATGTTTGTTTCTTTAAGTTTTTCATGAATGTATGATTGCAAAGACACTGTAATTCTTTAATAAGTTGTTTGACCACTAATCTCTTTGAGCAATACGGTGTTTGACCACTACTCTGTTTGACCAACGTTGTTACCGTTTGACACCAAGAAAAACAACTGATCATGGATAATTCATACAATAGATTAGACAAAATAAATCCAACTAATCACTGTCAGAGTTTGATAAACATACTTCACTAGGTGAACATGTGTCAGTTTCATTGTTAGCCATGTAAAGATGTTATGCAATCGTTAATCTTTTTACAATTATCTGGAAACCAAGTGAAAGTGTAAATATTTAGATAAAAAATTACATGTGATATTAGTGTTGGGTTTTCTCCTGATTTAGTGTAGCGCTATGAAAAAGGCGGGAGTAAACGGGAAAGGCTAAATATAAAGGATGTACTATTGCCGTTGAAAACCTTATACGTCATGGATCAAATTTTCATAGATAAAAAGCATATAACACCTCGTATTTTAAGGTCTTGTACGACGTTTATGTAATTCCACAATTATTTTAGGTTTTACCGCGTTTGCTTTTAAAATCGTAATCGTTAAGCATAAAATCGCGTAAACTAAAAATGTTCATAACAATGTAAACTGGGCAAGTAAACAATAACATGTTTACATCAAGAAAGTGGTTATATGATTATTTAGAGGATAATTAATATCATTTGCACATTTTTTATTTTTATTGGCTTACGTAAGTTATACCGTTTCGCATTAAAAAACTTTAGGCCTTACCCCGGAAGCACGTTAACTTATCTACGCTTCATCAAAAAACCAAAATTTTAATACCAAAAACTATAGTTTATTAAAACTTCAAGTATTTTAACATATATACAATTAGTCATGAAAGAATTCAAACCAAAACAAACCCACAATGTAACATAGTTATACATTTTTCTAATCTATACAAACATTATACTTCAACATAATGCAAGTAGACATTATTAAAAACTAAAAGCATCTCCTAACTTATACACATAATAATTTCGTTTTAATGACTAAGGAAAGCAGATGAGACCAAGAACCACTCAAAATATCTTCATAAAGAACTAGCTTGCCACTTGATCTCATACTAAGCTTTTTCTTAAAAAAAATCCAAAAAGGATAAGCTTCAAACTTTCATTCCAAACTTTCACCTTGCATACTTCCACTAGACATCAAATATCTTCATAATATCTTCCAAGTAGTATATATATGCATGCACATGTGAGCTAGGGACTCATATACTTTCCATTTCATTACAAAGAAATCACAAACTCTCTCTTCCTCCTCTCTTAAACCCACGGCATCAAACCCCCTTAATACATAATCCATAGCTTGATTTTCTTTCACCATATTAGTGTTTACATATCATACTTAAGGTATTCTAAGAAGAATTGAAGGGTTGGTTAAGCTTTGAAAGGGTTTTAAACCAAATATGCAAGAATTAGGTTTTTGGTTTGAATTAGGTTTTCACCTTATATTTTCAAGCCAAGGTTGTTAATAACAGGTGTGAATGGTTTCATTTCCTCTACTCATTCCACACAAGGTTATATATAAGCATTAATCATTTTCATAACTAGTTTTACTCTGTGTCATAATGTTATATTTAGCTAAATCACCATCTAGGATACTTTTGAATATGTAAAATGAATATTTACTTATGATTAATGTTTTATGAACTTATTTACATGTCACATGGATGCTAATATGATGTTAAAAGGGATGTATAAGTGTTTTAACATGTTGTTTAAGTATAAACATGTTTATGAGCAAATTAGGGTTTCTAAAGTTAACTTATGAGTTACAAGTGAAAATGTATTAAAAAACTTGTTTATCTTGAACACACTTGAGTAAATTATGATCTAATGGACTTTATATATGTAAAACATAAGATAGAAATGTTGTGAAGTAGTTGTAATAAGGTGTTGAATCTTAATGGTACAAAAATCAAGCTTAAAAACATGTCTAAATCACAAAACTTCAAACTTTCTGTTTTGGTTCGATTTTGGAAGCAGCCATATTATGTTTTATAAAGATAGTACATCTCATGAGGATTCCAAAATGATAAGAAACTCAAAAGATGGGTCATAAAGAACTCGAAAAACCGATTAATAACGAAGAAGATACGCCATTTACAAGTTTACGATAGTTAATACTTTTATAAAACAAATTTTATAAAAAGTACTATTCATTACAGAAACTTATACTTTATAAACATCAATAATATGATAAAACTTTCAATTACGAGAACGTGTTCGAAAGAATCACTAAAAACGGAGCTATAACGAATAAGATACGGCTAAAACGGGTTTTACGTTAATTAAAAGTATAAAAATGATTTTATAACTGTTATGAACAGTAAAACACTATTCATCACAGAATCTCAAAAACCTAAGAATGTGATTTTATGATCACTCGTCTTAATACGAAAGCGTGGGCGTAAGAAACGCGAGAAACGGGCTTAAAACGACAAAGTTATGTCATTTTTACTAAAGGTGTAAATATAAACGTTTTTACTTTATAATCACGATTTCACTTAAACAAATAGATGGTGATATAGCTATATAGATTATATATGTTATTAGTTATCGAAGTGCTATATTACTAGGGAGTTTCATAATGAGGCCTCTTCGGATGGCGTATCGACGAGTTGTTGGATTTACGATTTAAAGTGTCCTAACTCCTCGTACGTCATGTCATGACCTCTTTAATTATGATAGCCCGAACGATAGTACGATGTAACAACTATAAGATTATATTATGTTATTAATATAAGTACTCGGTACTTATACGACCTATATTTAATTAGGTTGCATTCGGGAATAATCGTGAAGCATTCCCACACTTGATATAAATTATCAGATCACTCACTTGAGGTGAGTTCATAGCCCCACACTTTTTACAGTTTTACTGATTTACTATTATTTGGGGTGGAAACATGCTTTGTTTTACAAATTGGACGCAAGTGGATATTTTGCATTGATTACATGTTTGCCTAAGTAGCGATAACCCAAGTTAAGCCCATTATCATGAACTGTCAATTGCATAGATGTAGTTGGGAATTACATTATGTGAGCGCGAATGTTATTTAATAGATCTATTTGGGAAACGACCTCCCCGTTCGGGTGACTAGCTATCACCAGGAACGAACGTTATAGCATGTCGAATCAGGGATGTTTTGGGTTAGAACATCATTTCGGGCTGAGTAGCAATATTTTGCGAACAAGACTGTCGAGCTTTAGTGTCATGAGCTTAGTGTAAATGTAATCTGGTTTTGTGATTGTTTGCATATGTTGTAACATCACGGGAAAGTCTTGCGGTCCTGCATAATTTAAATACATAAACCTATGAATTCACCAACATTTTTGTTGACATTTTAAGCAATGTTTTCAGGAGGTCAATAGGCACGAGGTGCCAAGGATGCATTGGGTTACGTTTTGGATTGCACGCTTAAAGACTTATATATCATATTTTGGGAAATCTATGTCATCTTTTGTAATATTAAACAAGGAACAAGTGAAGCTATAAGCTTTTGTAATATGTCTTTTAATTAAATCCAATGTATCAATTTAAACGACTTTTTGTGTCGTTCTTATATATATCTTGTGCTGTTGATCTTGAAGTAACACGCCCCGGATCCTTATTCCGCTGCGACCCATTTTGGGGGTGTTACAGATTGGTATCAAGAGCCAAGGTTATAGAGAACCAGGTCAAAATGTTTTTGCTGGACTATAACCGTTTTCAAACATTGCATTCATAAAAAGGGTTTTTATGGGACACACTATTTGTTGCATTAGTGGGACTAGATGCATTCATAATTGATATACGTGGTTATAATATATTACGTATATTACAATAAGAGCCTTATATAATATACTCTTATAAGTTATTTCTTCTGGTCACAGTGCGATGTGATCTTATTTTATTTATGATGCATATGTTATGTTACGTTATGATTGTATTGAAATCTAACGGGTATTGTATTTTCTTGTGATTTAAGAACATGGCACCAAAAAGAGCCACAAGATCAACCCGAGTCCCACCAGTTACACCAGCTCCAAATACAACAACCACAACTGTTACTGAGGCACAACTTCAGGCCTTAATTAGATCTGATCGATATACAACAGCCATAATGTTATCTCGTTCACCATATCTATCATATTACGAGTTTCACGGGATATCTCAGTGAAAATAACTAATGCACACATCTTGTGATCGAATCATAAATACAAACTTTTTACAGCCGGTTACGGAGTGAGTCTGAGTTCACTTGTCTCATTGACACTTTAATAAGCTTCACATTCTAAAGATCTTAGATCATTATTGGGAGTAGCGTAATTTAATCTCATAGTGTGAGTTCACATATTCTAGTATTAGTGTTAGATGTGGATACAGTTATAGTTGTGTGAACAGAAGAGGTGAACTACTACTTTGGTTCTCACGGAGAGTATTTTGTGTGAATTTTAAGGTTGTTAATACTTGATTCATATTGGGGTTAGGAGGGGGTAATTTATTTTATTTTTGGGTGGTGGCAACAGGATTTAGTGATTATAGACGACGGATCGTTGTGAGTATCATTGACTTGCTGTAGCTTGACAGGTAATGTTTTTGGATAGTAGTGTTCATGAGAGTGGGTGAGACGGGTTGTTACTAGGAGGGTAAGAACAGATGCACATGGTGTCTCTCTACAATGTAGATTAGTTGTTGGGGGAGTTATTACTTGATTTGCATTGAAGCTACGGCGTTTAATGTAGACTCAGATGGTCTTTATCTTCTCTGGTGATTATGGAGGTGTTGGTGATGAAATGGTGTATTGTAGTGAGACAGTTGATCTGTTTTACATTAGTCAGGGGGATGTTAAGTTTAGTTAGGATTATAATCATTTCGCTGTGGGTGATGATTAAGAGAGTATGCGGGACGTTTTGGTATGGTAGTACGTGAGAGTTTTCGGGTACTTATGTTTGTAGTGAGGTATAGTTTAGGTGTATATGTCTCTGGAGGCTTTGGCAAAGTTTATGTGATTAGTGGTATTAGGTAGTTGAGTAATTTTGGAGGTGCTATTCTGAGGTTAGGACTATCAAACTAGTAAGATGAGTAGATATGTACTGGATTTATAATTGAGCATCAGTTATGAGTTGTTGTTTAGGATGTTTACACTTTGGAGAGTAGAGAGATGAGAGAGGTGTAATAGTCAGTGTATTTATCACAGGGGAGTGGTTAGAGGTACGTGGAGATATTGGAGAGCATGGGTAAGAGGTTTTGGAACGGGATGTTTGTGAGCTGATGTTTGGAGTATCTATAGGGTCAGTCCAGATGGGGGGAGGTGGAGTTGCTCAATGAGAGTGGGTCTCAAGTGACTGGGTAGATTTTAGATAAGCAATGGAGATTAAGCAACAGAGTGTACTTGATGTAGTCTAGAGAGGTGGAGTGGGTGAGTGGTGTTTTGTGCTTAGAGTCTGATGGGTTACTTGTTTTGGTATCTGTGGTACTTGGTAGTGGACAGCAGGGGTTTTGGTATGAGTGATTTTTATTTTGGATGTGTGACGAGGAGGCATATGCATGTGTGACTACTGTTAGGGTATTGGTCTCTTTAACACTGTTTAGTGTTCATCGGGGTTGATTGGAGGGAGTGTAGTAAGAGGGGAAGAGGTCTTAGGGCGAAGTGTGTGTAGGAGGGAGGTGTGCTGTGCATATAGAGATGTGCGGCACACATGAAGAGTAGACTGATTAGAGGGTGGAGGCACATTGTAGAACGACATACGGTGGGTAATGTTACAGCGTGCGTCTATAGGGTGTATACTATATGATGGAGTCATTGAGATCGTTCTATGTGGGGGGAAGGTTTATAGGAGTCACACTAGTGAGGAGTATAGTATCGGTATTAGCAGGGGATAGTATGTAGTGGTAGTTGTTCTGGGACGAGAGGTGGAGCTGGGGGGGGGACTAGAGATAGGGATCTGCAGTTGTAGATTGATGGAGCGTGTTCAAGACAGATAGTTAAAGTATTATAGTTGATTGTGGAGGAGATATGATGTCATTAGGAGTAGATGGGTATAGAGTGATTCTCTAGCACATGAGGGGAGTGAGTCGTGTGAGGGATTGATAGGTGTTTGGGATAGGTGACAGTGATGGAGAGTTATGTGATAGATTGATAAAAAGTTGGGCGGGTTGTACGTTGCAATCTAAGTAATTTAAGTGTTTAGTGTCTTACTTATGTGTCTAACATCTAGGGTTGTGCGAGACTCACATGGGTGAGTGTGTGACAGAGATGGTTGTGGAGTGGTGTGGATGCTAGTATCTGGAGTAGGTCTGAGGGGAGATTTGGTGAGAGAGGAGGAGTGATTAGGTGGACTTTCTATCATTGGGAGGAGGATGAACAGGAGATGGATAGGTAACTAGGTGTGAATTGAGATGTCTGTTAGTGAGGATCTTCCATTTAGTGTCGAGTGGTGTAGTACGAGGTGAGGTTGTAGATGAAGTGGGGGATACTGGAGGGTTTGTATTCTATATATTGAGGATATTGAGATAGTTTTGTTTTTTGAAATTTGGTGGGGGGTTAGGTTTTGGGTGAGTTAAGAGAAGTGTGTATATTACATGGGTTGGGGGGGGGTGAGGGGGGATTGGGTTATGTGGTTTGGGTTTGTATGGATGGGGTTGGTGGTTTGGGGGGTGGGGAGGGGTAATAGGGGTTTGGGGGGGATGGGAGGGTTGTGGGAATTTGGGGGGGGTTTTGGGGTGGTGAGGGGGGGGGTTTGAGGTGTGTGTGTTATTTAATTTGTTTTTTTTGAGGGGGGGTGTGTTTTTGTTTAGTTTTTAGATATTGGTTGGTGAGTGATTTATATTGTGGGGGGTTTAGGAGGATTATTGAGGTTGATTGAAAAATGGGGGAGGGAGATTTTTTGGGTGTTGTTAGTGGAATAAAGGTTGTGTGTTGTTTGTGTGTGTTTTGTGTTAGTGTTTGTTGGGTTGTGGTGTGTTTTGTTTTTTTTTGATTATGGGTGTGGTTAAGGGTGTACTATGGGAGTAGACACAGGGACGGAAGCAGTGGGACTCTTAGTGAGCGGTGGTTCGTGATTAGGGTTGTGGTTTGAAGTGGGGTGGTGGGTGGAGGGGGGAGGAAAAAAAAAATTATGTTGGATTGGGGGTTTGAAGTGTGGAGGGGGGGGGGTGTGATGTGGGAGGGTTTGGTTATTGTGGGTGTGGGGGGGGAAGTTTAGTTAGGGTTTGGTTTGGATTTTTAGGTTTTTATTGGTGGTGGTGTATTTGGGGTTAGTTTTTTTAGATTTTTAGTTGAAGTTTTAGGTAAGTTTTTAATGTTTTGGTGATTTGGTTGGAAGTTTGTGTTGGGGGTGGGGGGGTGTTGAGGTTGGTTATTTTTTGAGTGTTTTTGGTTTTAGTTGTTAGTTTGGTATTGGGTGGTGGGAGGGTTTTATAGTTTTTAGGTTAGGGTGGATTGAAGGGGAGGGTTTTTTGAGTTGGGGGATTGGGGTTGAAGGTATTTGATTTGAGTTGGGGAAGTTGTGAAGTTTGGGTGGTTTTTTTTGGATTTTTTTGGTTGTGTGGGGGGGTAGGGGGGTGTTGGGGGGTGGGTTGGTTTTTATGGGTTTTAGTTTGGTTTGGGTGTTTTGTAGGTTTAGTTGGTTGTGGGGGGGGGGGGGGGGGGGGGGGGGGGGGGGGGGGGGGGGGGGTTTTTGAGGTTTTTGTGGGATTTTGGTGTGAGATATTGTGTTGAGTTGTTTTTTTGGGTTTTTATAGTGATTTGTGGAGTGGTTGTTGAAAATATTAGGAGGTGTTGGATTTAGGAGTTTTGGGGTGTTTTTGTGTGGGGGGTTTCTTAAATCTGAATAGTCCTAAGGAGGGGAGAGTTTTGTAGAGGGAGTGTGTGTAAAACGTTGGTGGTTGAGGTCCCGGGTTCGAGCTTAGGCTCACTTGGGGCTTCCCACTATCCCAAATGTTTTTGTTTTTTCCATTTTTTAATAACTTTTTAAATAAGCTCAAAATAAGAAACTTTTGCAAAGGCACTTTTTATATAAGCCCAAAATAAGCACACAAATAAGCAATGAAAGACAGAAATGCTTGAAACACTTAAACACTAAAATGCTAATTGTTTGGGCTTTTTAAGCTATTAAGCTAAAAGAAGAGCTAATAAAAGGGTAGCAATTGAGAATGGAAGCTGAAAATAACTAAAAAACTATACCTAATAAGCATAAACAAACAAAAATTAGCAAAGGGATAACTAGAAATAAGCTGAAAATGACAGATTACAAAATGAGTTTTAACACAAAAATTTTAAGACTAAAAGAAAATAAGCTTAAATAAGCTCTATCATAATGCAAATAAGCTGAATTAAGCTAAACCTATCCCAATGAGCAACACTAAACCTAAATAAGAAAAAGAAATAAGCAAATAAGCTTAAATAAGCATAAGAGCAAAATGGCCGAATTAGACAATCAAAATAGCAAAGGGTCACTTTTTATGGCTTAAAATTTAAACAACAAAAAGGAAACCTATGACATACACTTATATAGGCTTAAAGTTTGACTTTAAAAAACTACCATAATCAGCAATCATAAGTAGAGTTTGAAACCAAGATAAGCCAAGAAAAGTGCATATGAAAAGCTACACACTCATATTTCAACACTTTAGAAAAAATTTTTCAAACTTTACACACCCCTATACTTTTAAAACTTAAAAATAAGCAAACAAATCATAACCTTACAACTTGAGACCTAAAAACAAATAAATTAATGGAACCCTCAAGGAACAAATATCACAATCAAAAACCAGTTTGAAATAAAGGGAAAAAGGCCAGAAATACTAAATGAAAAAAGCTGTTTTCTTCTTTTTTTTTTCTTTTTTTAACGACTTGTTAAAAATTGACAGATATTGGTAAAATGACAGAATTTTTAACAAACAAAGATGTAAACTAATAGAGACTTAACTAATGCATTTGACTCTTGAAAACAACTCAAAAACAAGACTTAATAGCAGGTTAGCAAGTCTAAATCATGTAAGCTTTTTAAAAACTATTTGTCACTACAGTTTCAAAGGGGACTTAGAAAAACTTGAAAACATACTTTAAGACCTAAAAAACTTTGAAAACAGATTTATAACAACTTAAATATGCTTGTTAAAGAAAACCAAATGACCCACAACTTTTTGAAACCAGTTTTGACCCACTTTAGGTCTTGACCCAAACAGTCCTTTAACTTTTTAAATGCAAATTTTAAACTGTTTTTGAAAAATTTAAGCTTAGATACTCAAAGACAGATAGAAACCAATAAATTTTAAGCAAAAATAACAGATAAGCACACAACAATAAGCATTAAAATAAACAACTAAGATATAAGCAGAATAAGCAATATAAAGGCAGATATGAACAAAGACTTAAAAAGATGGCATGTAAATAAGCAACAAAGACAAATAAGCATTAAGTAACATAAATAAGCATAAAAGACAGAAAATAAGCAGAAATAAGCTAAGCTACAGTAATAAGCAAAAAAATGAAAAAGGAAACTTACAAAAGCCTTTGCTCAAAACAAGGCTAACAAGCTTATAAATAAGCTAGTCTACAAGCCCTAGCTTGTCAAAAAGACAAGCTAGTGAGGGCTATAAGCTCTTCCTTTGCTAGCTTATCATCCAAAATTAGCTGTGGTGATTTAGGGGTTGATTTCTTTATAACTTTTTCTTAACATTTTATATCATTTAGTAGCTTTTAATAAGAAAAGGTTATAAACGGGTTTTATGAAAGCTTATGAGAGCTTATGATTAGCTTTTTGAGACAATGGACTAAAACTTGTAGACAGATTTCAAACCAAACTTAAATTTCATTAACCTTTAAAAACATTACGAAGTAAAATTACAATAAAACTGAATTAAGACTAAGGAAAGCTGATAAAATGAATTCTAAGTAAAAACTAGGTAAAAAAACTATATGCCAAAATGGCTTACAAGTGACCTATAAATACTAGAGCTAAGAAGATTCTAGGTTGTGTATTACTTTGCTGAGAGGGATCATAGCTGTGTTTCTTGTGTGAGAGAGGTCACAAAGCAATCCTAGCCATCCAATTTGAGTAGTGTCCAAGTCATATAATCATAGCCCTTCATCTTTTTGTCTTGATTCCTTGACGAATAAGGATGCAAAGGATTGCCAAGGTAGCAATAAGGGGAGGGATAAGGTTGACAAGGGTGAGAAGAAAGGGGAACAGTACCTCTGGTTTGTTGGCGGGTTGTGAGGACAGGGTAACTGAAAGGGATGTACAGTGTTCCTACAATTTTTAAGGTTTGGAAAATGGGCAAAACAAGCCTCTAAAAGTGTATAACTGAATTGCAGGGATGGTCCTTAAGTTGTGCAACTTTGGTCCATGAGGTTTGGGAATGGTTTGCACCTTTAGTCCTTAAAGGACTAACGGGGGTGTTATAAAGGGGGCAAACTATGAACGGGGTTATAAGGTGTTGATGTTGGGCTCATTGTTGTTGGGCCGAGTATAGATAAAAGAACTTGGGCTTTTTATTTAGTTTTAAGGTGTATAAGGTATAAGTGGGCTGTCCTGGGCCCCTAGGTGGGTACGGGTGGGCCCACTTTTGGCAGTTTAGGTTTTTGGGTTCGGTTTTCGATGCTCTTTCTAAATCCACTTCTCGAGGTTGACTTTGACTTGATTTGACTTTGACTTTTTGTTGACTTTTGGCTTTGACTTGACTTTTCTTTCACGCTCTTTCCGTTCTCGTACTCGGTTCTGTCGATTTGGCTTCTATTTTTGTCCTTTTCTTAGATATCCATTACCTGCATAAAACAAATGCAAAACATACAAATACAATGTATTTTTGGTACATTTTTAGTCATTTAATTCCGGTTTTAGTGGTCAAAGGTATGTGTAATTAAACACATACCACTATACATTGCATTCGTTGCATTGTTTTCCCAAGAACTAATTATGTGTTCAAAGTTTATTATTTATTAAATATTTTAACTCTATGAATTTCACTCAACGTTGTTGTTAACGGTTTAGACATGTGTTATCCCAGGTAACCAAGGATCAAGGCAACAATGGCGTGGAGGTGTCGTGCGTATGATGGATTTGGTGAAAGACTACTTGTGTGTTCCGGTCTTTCGAAAACAATGTCTTATGTTGTTCTAAAAACAATGTCTTTATTTTGAAACAATAGTTTTTCGAATGATGTAATGGTCGTGGTTTCGATTCTGTGGGGACATAACATATTTTACTCTGATTAATAATGGAACACATGTTTGTTAAACGTCTCATTTAGGTCGTTTTTTATGATCTTGGTGAATGGTGCTATTTAGTAACATCCAAATGCTAATTCTGCTATGCAATCCAATATCCGTTGGATGAGGGTGTTACAGAGTGGTATCAAGAGCCAAAGGTTATAGAGGACTAGGTCGAGTCTTTTTGAAAACCTAAACTATAACGCTTCTACACGCACGTCGAGACTCCTCGTTGCCATTGGTTACCTATTGAAAGAAAATGTAAATTTATTAATTGTTATGTATAGGTATATTTACGTATGTGTTGTATGTATAAATGGTTAAGTATGGATATATTTATGCATGTGTTGGATGCATAAAGTGTTATGTATTGGTACATTTATGTACATGTTGTATGCATAGAATGTCATGTGATTATATAATAACTATTATTATATATGTTTGAAATATAATTGAGGTATTTACGGAATGAGAATGTCACAAATTGTGAATTTTTATTTGTTACGCTTTTATGCAAACTGTTATTTTGATAATAGTGTTCCAATAATAATAAGAAGTGACATGCTATTAAGTAAGTATTATATGATATTTTCTAGATTATCATGGTGAATATAATCCCTCCCGATCATGTGGATGATGTACCCGTTGTTGAGCCAAATCAACATGATGTTCCTATTGTTCCCGAGCCTGTCTTAGTGGATGAAGACGAGGACCTGGAAGAAGAAGAATTTGAGGAAGAAGAAAAACCTCAAGAAGAAGAAGACTATATGGAAGTCAACATCGAGGAAGATGAAAATGAACCGGAGTTGACATATCCTTACGAAGAGGTGGATTCTCTTAACCCTCCGCCGCCTGCTTCTGAGTCAGAACTTGAGGATGTTATCAAGGTTGAGAACACGATTGAGCACGAGGATGAGACGGTTCCTCCTAGCGTCCATGAGGTAGGTGAATCGTCTAATGCTCCTTTGCTTCGAGAGGACAGTGGTGGTCTATTTCCTAGTCTCATGAGGAGGGACATTAACTCTCTTTTTGGTCAGATGGCTTCTCTTTCAAGATGATTGTGTAGTCACGAGACGGCACATGCTTTGGTCGAGAAGAAAGGAAAAGCAAAGGACGAGTATTATGCTAAGTTGATTTTGGATTTGGGTAATGAAGTGCGTTCTAGTGTGGAGCAAGGAACAGCCGCAATGGAAAGCTGGTTGAAAAGCTTGGTAATGCCGAAGAGAAAGTCAAGTGTAAGAAGTTGAAGAAGGAACTTGAAAAAGAAAGGTTTAGCAACACATTCCTTCGTATGCAAAACGAATGAGTCGAGAGAGGTCTTTATTGGACTAGAGTTTAAGCCCATGAGTTCTATCAAGAGATGATTCATAGGGGATTTGTGTTTGAAGAAAGACCAAATGAAGCTATCAATGTTTCGGTCAAGGATGAGGATCATACTCCAAAAGAATCATGAGGGAATCCATCTTTAGTTTAGTTTCAATTATATTATCTTTATTGTGTAATCACTAAACTGAGTCTTCAGTTAGTAGACTTGATGCTAATGGTTGTAACGATTTGTATCATTACATGAAACAATGCAACTATGTATTAACTCTTTTGTGATGAAAAATGAATGGCTATCATTTGATTACTACTTGATGATGTGTGACTGTGGTTGTGATTGATTTGTCATTGTACCATGTTATGAGTATATCATGTTATGAATGCTTATCAGATTGTTTTCTATGTGACATGACAGAATCATGCCTCCAAGGTCCGCACCTTTAACTCAAGGTGCTATTCTTCGAATGATTAAGGAAAGTGTCGATGCTGCTATCGCTGTTGAGCGAGCTAGACATGCGAATGCTAGAAATGATGCGAGAGGATCTGGACCAATTAGGGGTCAATATGCCGCACCTGCTATTCGTGAGTGCACTTTTCCTGGGTTTATGAAGTGTAATCCTATTACTTTCCATGGTACTGAAGGAGCTGTTGAATTGCAAAGATGGTTCGAGAAAACTGAGAGTGTTTTTGGAATCAGTAAATGTGCAGAGGGCAAGAAGGTTAAGTTTGCTGCTGCAACATTGCAAGGACCTGCTTTGACTTTGTGGAGTGCTAAGGTTGCAACCATGGGTTTGGAAACTATGAACTAAATGACTTGGACTGAGATGAAACAGTTAATGACTGTAGAGTTTTGTCTAATAGAAGAAGTTTAAAGAATGAAGCACGAACTGTAGAACGTAAAGGTCAAGGAGTTTAACATTGTGGCCTATACTTAAAGGTTCAATAAGTTAGCATTGATGTGTCCGAGAATGGTTGAACCGGAAAGAGTGAAAGTTGATGCTTACATCCGGGGATTGACTGATAACATCAAAGGTGAAGTTAATTCTTCTAGGCCTGCTAACCTGAACGAAGCCGTACGTATAGCTCATAAGCTGATGGAATAGAAATTACAAGCTAAAGATGAAAGGATTCTGGAAGGAAAGAAGCAAAAGTGGGAGAGCTTTGAAAGTGGGAATAGTAGTGGTAAGAGCAATCATAGGGACAATTCAAGCCAAACTTTGCAGAATAACCAAAAGCAAGGGAACGTGCGAGCCATGGTTACCGCTCCCACTAATGGAAAGGTGTCTTCTGGATCACTTCCTTTGTGTGAACGCTGCTTTACTCGCCAAGTTGGTTACTGTACGATTAAGTGCCACAAGTATGGAAAGATTAGGCATAAGGCAAGGTACTGTAAGGAGAAGAATGTTGCCACTGGTGCAAATGCTCTCCCCATTCCAACTTGTTATGATTTTGGTGAGCAAGGTCATACTAGGAACCGATGCCCAAGGAAGGTTAAGCAAGAGGAAGTTAGGGAAGTTCATGGTCGAGCTTATGCTATTAAGGATGCTAAGCCACAAGGTCCGAATGTGGTTACTGGTACATTTCTGTTCAATAACCGCTATGCTTCTGTTTTATTCGATTCGGGTTCCGATAGGAGTTTTGTGGATACTAGATTTAGTTCCATGCTTAATATCGATCCGGTTAAAAAAAAAGAGCTTGTTATGAAGTAGAGTTAGCTGATGGAAGGGTAGTTAGTACGAACACTATTTTGAAAGGTTGCACTTTAAATTTAGTGAACCATATTTTCAAAATCGATCCTATGCCGATTGAGCTAGGTACGTTTGACGTCATAATCGGTATGGATTGGCTTGTCAAGCACGATGTTGTTATCGTCTGTGGCGAGAAAGTTGTTCGTATATCGTACAGAGACAAGATGTTGATAGTCGAAAGTGACAAAGGCGTGTCTCGACTAAAGGTCATATCTTGTATTAAAGACCATAAGTACATCAAATGAGGTTGCCATTCGTTTTTGGCACAAGTGACTGAGAAGAAATCGAAGGACAAATGATTAGAAGACGTGCCTATAATTTGTAACTTTCCTAAGGTGTCTCCTGAGGAGTTGCCAGGACTACCACCGCCGAGGCAAGTAGAGTTTCGAATTGATCTAGTACCGGGGGCTGTACCTGTTGCACGTGCACCATATAGGTTGGCACCGTCTGAGATGAGAGAGTTGTCGGTACAATTACAAGAGCTGCTAGAGAAAGGATTTATTCGTTCGAGTTCATCACCGTGGGGAGCACCGGTTTTGATTGTGAAGAAAAAATATGGATCTTTTAGAATGTGTATAGATTACCGCAAGTTGAACAAGTTGACTATCAAGAATCGTTATCCTCTTCTGAGAATCGACTATTTGTTTGACCAACTGCAAGGTTCAAGCGTATATTCTAAGATTGATCTATGATCAGGATATCACCAGTTACGCATTAAAGAAGAGGACATTCCAATTACTACATTTAAAACTTGGTATGGTCACTTTGAGTTCCAAGTAATGCCGTTTGGATTGACTAATGCGCCTGCCGTGTTTATGGAATTGATGAATCGAGTATACAAGCCATATCTTGATAAGTTCGTCATAGTGTTCATCGATGATATTTTGGTTTATTCTAAGGACGAAGAAGAGCACGGAAAGCACTTGAAGATTATTTTGGAAAGCACGAGATTGTCAAGATTCAGTACAATTTCTTGGTCATGTGATTGATCGTAGTGGTGTTCATGTTGATCCTACCAAGGTCGAAGCTATTAAGAATAGGGCTGCACCAACGACGCCAACATAGGTGAGGAAACTTCTTGGTTTGGCTAGTTATTACAAGAGGTTTATTGAAGGTTTTCTTTGATTTCTAAGCCGCTGACTAAGTTGACTCAGAAAGATAAGAAATACGAGTAGGGAAAAGAAGAAGAGGAAACTTTTCAGACATTGAAGCAAAAGTTATGAGTGCATCGATCTTAGCATTGCCCGAGGGAACAGAAGATTTCGTGGTGTATTGTGACGCATCACTTAAAGGTTATGGAGCCGTGTTGATGCAAAGAGAGAAGGTGATAGCGTATGCTTCTAGACAATTGAAAGTTCATGAAGAGAATTACACTACTCATGATTTGGAGTTATGAGCCATTGTTTTCGCTCTTAGATTATGGAGACATTATTTGTATGGAACAAAGTGTGTGGTTTTCACCGATCACAAGAGCCTACAATATATTTTGAATCAGAAAGAGCTGAACTTGAGACAACGAAGATGGATTGAGTTGTTGAGTGATTATGATTGTGAGATACGGTATCATCTTGGAAAAAGCGAATGTTGTGGCTGACGCCTTAAGTCAGAAGGAAAGGAATAAGCCATTATGGAGCTTTGATGATGACTGTTCATAATGATCTATCAAAGCAGATTCATGAAGCTCAAAAGGAAGCCATGAAAAGGAAGAATGTAAGGGCAGAGAATTTGGGGAGATTGATTAAGCAAATATTTAAGTTTTGCCTTGATGGAACACGTTATTTTGGAAATCGTGTTTGTTTTTTTGCGATTTAATGGATTGAGAGATTTGGTTATGCATGAGTCGCATAAGTCCAAGTATTCCATCCATCCGGGATCAGATAAGATGTATCAAGATTTGAAGCCATTGTACTGGTGGCCAAATATGAAAGCGGATATTACCATGTATGTTATTAAGTGTTTGACTTGTGCGAAGGTTAAAGCTGAGCATTAGAAACCATCTGGGTTGCTGCAACAACCGGAGATTCTAGTCTGGAAGTGGGAAAGGATTACTATGGATTTTGTGAGTGGATTACCGAGAACGCCGAGTGGGTATGATACAATTTAGGTTATTGTCGATCGACTAACCAAATCAGCTCATTTCCTACCAATGAAGAAAAAGGATAGTATTGAAAAGCTCACGTGACTTTACTTGAAGGAGATAGTATGTAGTCATGGTGTTCCTGTGTCGATCATTGGATCGAGATAGCCATTTTACGTCTAGATTCTGCAGATCACTTCAGGAAGCGTTGAGGATGAATTTGGATATGAGTACCGCTTACCACCCTCAAACGGATGGTCAAAGCAAAAGGACTATACAAATCCTGGAAGATATGTTATGTGCCTGTGTGATTGACTTTGGAAGTAGTTAGGATCACCATCTGTCATTGGTCGAGTTCTCATACAACAACAATTATCACGCGAACATTATGGCTGCACCATATGAAATTTTGTACAGACGGAAATGTAGATCACCTGTATGCTGGAGTGAGATTGGGGATAGCCAACTCACCGATCCAGAATTGATCCGTGATATGACTGAAAAGATTGTCCAGATTAAGAACCCTTTGTTGACTGCCTGTAGTCGCTAGAAGAGCTACGCTGATAGGAGAACTTAGCCGTTAGAACTTGAAGTCGGTGATATGGTATTACTCAAGGTGTCGCCGTGGAAGGGCGTTGTGCGTTTTGGAAAGCGCGGAAAGTTAAGTCCACGTTACATTGGGCCATTTAAGATTCTAGCTAGAGTTGGTCCTGTAGCTTATACGTTGGAGTTACCTGAAGAGCTGAAGGGGATTCATAGTACTTTTCATGTTTTGAATCTTAAGAAATGTTTAGCGGAAGGCGATATTGTTGTTCCGATGGATGAGATTCAACTTGATGATAAGTTACATATGATTGAAGAGCCAGTGGAAGTTGTTGATATAAAGGTAAAGCGACTTAAGAAAAGTAGGATACCTATCGTTAAAATTCACAAAGATGTTCAGAATTTACTTGGGAGCGTGAGGACCAAATTAAGAAAAAGTACCATCATCTCTTTAAAAGTATGGACAAAGCGATTAAGGCGGATAAGTCGAGCTGAGCACCAGGACGACGCTCCCTTCAGGTCAACGTTTATCCCGAGCTACGATAATTATTTTTTCTAAGTAAATAATTATAGTCGTTTATACTATATAAGGTTTGATGAGAATTTCTATTTATAAGGTAATTTCAATCCGTGATTGAGTTACTATTTGTTTTAGCGTCTAAGAAAGTCAGAAAAATTTATATTGTTACTCCGAGAGTGAGAATATGTTATTTTTGTATTTTTCGACGTTTTCTGGAGTTTTTGCAAAAACCGTATTTAAAAGTCGTGTTCTACGAGGTTTAACGCTTTATTAAATGTTTTAAAGTAAAAATTAGTAGGACGGATTTAAAATATTTATTAACGTGGTGTGACCCTAGTTTATGGCCGATTTTAAATAAAAGAAATAATGCCTTGTACTATTTTTAAAAGGACTTAAGGATGGAGGGACCTAAATTGCCAAAATACCAAAGTTTCTATCTATAAATACTCCACCATATGCCCATTTATATTTTTTACAAAAAACAAAATCTCTTCCTCCTCCTCCCTAGCTCTCTTCGACAGGCCACCCACCACAACACCATTTCCGGTCACTTTTTTGACATGTAATACAATCAAATTATATATTCTTAATCCTTGTTTCAAGAGCTACAAAACCTACTATAAAAACCTCACATGCAATAAGATTTAAAGAAGTTGAATTTTTGGTTGGTTCTTGGTGTTTTCGTGTATACGGGGGTGTTTAGATTAGTTAGATTGTTGTTATTTTAGTGTTGGTTGATTAAAAAAGGGCTTGGTTTGGTTTGTTGGGTTTCGCCCGATTCTAAGCACTAAGAGGAAACCATAGTTTGATTTTCTTGATAGCATTGTAAGCTTCTAATTATGTTTCTTGTTTGATTAAATTGATATATTACGTGTATTATGATTATTGCTAGATGATTCAAGTGCGGTATTGAAAAAAGTTTGATGGTTTTGGTATAATTACATAGGCTAGTTAAGCATGTTTTAATAGTTGGAATATGTCAAAAATGTGATTTTAATGGGTTTTGTACATGCTTGGTTTGACCAGAAAGTTTGACTGCGTCGTAGCGTGTCGAATTTTTTTTGTAATCTATTTTTGGCTTGTGAAAATGATAAAGGATGTTCTAAGGTTCGTTTTGATATAAGGTGGGCCTTGTAACTCTTAAAAACGAAGATTTTATGGCCGAATGAAGTTTGGTAATTTTTGGGGTAAAAAATCAACTACGAAGTTTGACTTTTGAAAGTCAAACTTACGTAAACTTTTGAATAAAGTCTATAATGAGAAAAGGGTTCGTAATGTTAGTTAAATGATAACGAAATATGAAGTTCGGATTATATTATCCTTACTTTTGGTAACTTTCTAAAAATAGAAACTTTATGGAAAATGTTGTAATATTGTTAAGTGCGTCAAAGTGAAGTGTTTTGCGTCGCACTTGGAGATTGTAGTATATGATTGTATATACGTAATAGTAATATATATATATATATATATATATATATATATATATATATATATATATATTTATATGTATGTATGTAGATATGCAATTATGTATTATATGAATTAATATACTTTTAGTCACGTACCGCTATATATGTATTATATAGGTCGCAGTTAAGACGTGAAGTTACTTGCGCTTGATTGATTTGGATCTTTTGCTTAAGGTGAATTCATAGCCTCGCATTTAAATATTTTAATTATTTTAAAACTCGCGAAGGGGATGCATGTTTGTTTTATAAAATCGAACACATATGATTTTATGGTATGCTGGGACCCGATTACGAGATTGTTTCTGCATAAGTAGTTATTGTCGAAGTCACTTATTTCATGAACCGTTAATTGCCTTGCGAGGTGAACGTTAATGCATTAAATTGATCTATTAGGTTTGACAACCCTGTCTGGGGTCTGAATCTGTTGGTGAGCATCCTGTAACGGACATTTTGTATTTAGAAAGTAGTAGGTATATGACAATAATACCTTGTTTTGGGGCACACTAACATATGAAATGCCATATGTATTGTTAATGTTCGATGTCATGAGCTTATTGCGTGAAAGAAAAGAAGTTGCTATACATTGCATTCGTTGCTTTGTTTTCCCGAGTACTAATTAGGTATTCAAAAATTATTGCTTATTAATTATTTTAAACTCTATGAATTTTACTCAACATTGTTGTTGACGTTTTAAACATGTTTTATCCCAGGTAACCAAGGGTGAAGGCAACGATGGCGTAGAGGTGTCGTGCGTGTGATGGATTGGGAGAAAGACTACTTGTGTGTTCTGGTCTTTCTAAAACAATGTCTCGTGCTGTTCTAAAACAATGTCTTTATTTTGAAACAATAGTCTTTCAAATGATGTAATGGTTGTGGTTGCGATTCTGTAGGGACCTAAACGCATTTTAACTCTGATTAATAATGAAAAACATGTTTGTTAAATGTCTCTTTTAGGTCGTTTTCTATTATCTTGGTAAATGGTGCTATTTAGTAACATCCAAATTGTTAATTCTGCTGCGCAATCTAATGTACGTTAGGTTGGGTGTTACACTTTAATTAGTTGAGGGGTTTTGATCATTAGGATGTGTCTAAGCTTAGTGTGAAATAGTTTTTGATATCACTAACATATGCTTGACTTATGGTGATTTTCGTTTATATGAATGATGCGAAACATGTGATTGTGATTGATTATATGTCGGTTTGCGTTTAGTAGCTTCATATAAGTCTCCTTGTGCCATTGAAACTCGTTTTAGCTTGTTAAGATCTCTTTTACTTAGAAAAGGTGGTTCGTAGGTGCGTTAGTTCGAATATGGTTATAAGGTTGCACATATGATTCGATTTGTGTGTTGGTTATTTGTAATGTGTCCCTAAGTGAGTATTTCTTGCCTCCTAGATGTCCCTTATTCTATTTGAATTGTGTTTCTTCTTTGCCTATGCTTGAAAATTGGTTAAATATGCTCGTTTGTTGACTAAATGTTGTGTTTAAGGATTCTATGATGATCTTACATGATTTGGAATGATAGGTATTGATTCTTGTTGATTTATGATGATAAAATATGGGTTAAGAATTTTGTGTAGCATGCGAAAAATGTAATATTTTTCCAGTGCGAAATATGTTATATGCTTTATGTGCGAAACATGTTCTGTGCGAAACATGTATTACACTGTTCTGTGCGAAATATGTTCAATGCATATTTTGTGCGAAATATGTAATATTGTGTTTTGTGCGAATTATGTTTATTCACATATCGTGCGAAACATGACAAGTTTTATAAACCAAGCGAAATATGACATTTTATGAAAAGGAACTCTGCCCAAATTTTCTAAAATTTGTGTAAATCTTGTTTATTATGCCTTGTTACATCTGTGTTACAATTGAATGTGTATTATTTGCCCTCTGTTTGAATGTTTGTCCTAAGTTCTCTTGGACTTGTCTAGTTGACTTCATCAGTTGACTTTGACTATTGACCTTAGTTGACTTATTCATAGAGCGTAGTAATACAGACATGTTTGCATGAAACATAATCATAGCAGATTCCTAAATCAATCAAATCATCAAGGATATCCAAATTAGTCAGTAAAATATGTATGTTGTGTATATAAAATGTATTGGTTAATTCTTAAGCAGAATCATGAATCCACAAAAAACTCAACAAGTGATTGCTCGTGATGAGAAATGGGTTCCATCTACTAAAAGGGTCAAGATAAGCCCTACCAATGTTAGACTGGAAACTACTGCGCATTAGAAGGAAGAAACATTTCAAGTCATCATTGATGTGATCAAGAACTCCACGTGCTTCAAGGCATTTACTATCTCTGCAGAAGTCCCTAAAATATTTATGCAGCATTTCTGGTACACTATCAAGAAGGTCAAAGACTTAGAATCCTATGAACTCCTTTTAGCCAACAAGAAGTGCATTATCAATGCTGAAGTCTTTAGAAAGATTCTAGATATATGTCCAAGAGTTGAAGGTGAAAAAATTCACTGAGGTACAAGATGATGCTACTCTCACCTTCATTATTGACCTTGGCTACAAAGGTCTACTACACAAGTATACTAGCATGTATGTGGATCACATGCATCAGCCATTGAGAACTCTAGCAGCCATTATCAACAAGTGTCTCTCTGCGAAGACAAGAAGTAATGACAGACTTAGAAAATCCAGAATTGACATACTGTGGGGCATGTTCTATAGGGAAAATGTCGACTATCTTGAGATGATTTAAGAAGACTTTGTTTTCCAGATTGACCACATGAGGGAGAAGAAATCAAGGTGTGAAACTATGCCATTTCCTAGATTCACCAAAGTCATCATCAATTACTTCCTCTCACAACACAATTCTCTCTCCAAGCTAAAGTTTCAACACTATCATACAATCAAGGATAATGGTATTGTAAGCAGACTTAAGTTTGTCAAAATTGGAGAAGATTATCAGGAATATGGGCTTCCTATTCCTAATATGATGTTGAATGATAAGATCAAGCAATCAAAGTCTTATCAAATGTTCCTCAAATACTCCACTGGCTTGATACCTCCTAAGAAGAATAGAGGTAAAGGGTCACAAGGAAAGAAGACTGCTGATGTCTCTCAGGAATCAGTTGATGTATCTGATGAGTCTGAACCTAAACCTGCTAAGAAAAAGACTGGTAGTAGAAGTACAAGGGGTATAGTCATTCAAGACACTCCAAGTGCTCCAAAGCCAAAACCAGTCGCTTCAAAGCTTAAGCTCAAGGGTGTTCAATCTTTAACTCCTGAAGAACAAGAAGCTGCAGAAATTATGCAAGCTCTCAAAGAAAGCAAGAAAACTAGCAGAAGGCAGCCAAGTACTAGAGGCTCAATTGAAGTAACTGGTAGGATACTAGGGGTTTCCAATGAGTTCACAGTCGTCTTTGCTACCTCAAGTGAAGGAACTGGTACTAAACCAGGGGTTATCGATGAGGAAAATGTTACTTCAGAAGCGAATGTTATTCTTGAATGAGGGTCAGAGAATGAAAGTGAACACTCAGAAGACTCTCAACTCAATTTTGATGAAGAAGAGAAGAAGGATAATGATGGTGATGCTGATGATGAGGATGAAGACGATGATCATATCACTGACATTCAAGATACTGATGATGAAGATGCTAAAACTGAATCTGATGAAGATGAAATCTATAAGTATAAGATTTAAGTGCACAAAGATGTAGATGTATAGATGGTAAAGGCTAAAACTGTTGAGTGTGAGAATAAAGAAAAGGATGAAATGACTGATGCAGCCAAAGCTGATGTTGAAAAGACTGTAGAAGAAAAGGATGATGCTAAATTAGTCGAGAATGCTGTGACCTCTAACTATCAAGTCAAAGAGTCTACTGAATTTCCTCTGCCATCTTCCAGTTTATTCGTATCATTTGGATTTGGTACTCATTTCCTTAACTTATCATTTGATGTTTCTTTGACTGGTGTACTAAAGGACTCTGCAAAAGCAGAAATTAGCTCTTTGATCATTGTCATATCCAACAAGAAACTCCACAGTGATTTCAGAGACTATCACTCTTCCACCTATACTAGAAATTCCCACTGAAACTTCAGTTTCCACAGCTCTTTCACCACCTCATGTTACACCCACCATCTCAATTGTGCAACAAACAACAACACCAATCCCTACACCATCAATCACAACCAAAGCTCCAACCATCACCACTTTTGTCCCTGAATCTGATGCACTCACCGCTATTCAGCTAAGAGTGGCAAAATTAGAAAAGGATGTGTCTGAGCTAAAGAAAATTGATCACTATGCTGAATCTCTTGCTTCTCTCAAATCCTAAGTTCCAACAGTTGTTGAACATTCTCTTGGATCCAAAATTGGTGCTGATCTTCAAATGGTTCTACAGAGACACACTACAGACCTTATTCAGAAATACTCTGTGAAGCCAACTCCTGAGCCAAGCAAGATTCAAAAACCAACAATTAATCTTGTACCATAATCTAAGAGTGCTTCAGAGATTCGCAAGATTAAGAAGGAAAAGGTTAAGAAGCAAAAGATGCCGAAGTATACAATTAAGTCTACTAACAAAGCGGCACTCAAAGAGTATGATCTGAAAAGCGCTCTCTACCAGACCATGAATGAAAACAATAGAATGACCCAACCTAGGAAAAGTGAATAATAAAGAAGCATGTTAAAGAACCTATTAGTGCTGAGACAATGTAAGCACACTATGTTAAATGAAACATTCTCAATTAATTTATGTTAAATGTAGCAATGTATGTTTGATGCAATATCTATGATGTGTGTTTCCCTGATTGTGAATGATGGTAATTATGCCATGCTAAAATTAAATCTAAGTCAAAGAAAGTCAAGTGATAATATTGGAAATACCTACGTGTAAAGTGTTCATCTGATGTAGGACTTACGTGGAAAACCAACGAAGAAGTTTCACTATAGTTGGTAATTCGTGCCCTTTTACTAGGATCCCTCAGAAAAATAAATACATTTAAGGGAAACCACTTCTGATTCAGTTGAAATACCAAGACCAAAGATTACAGTCTATAGTAGGAGACCCAAACAAATAAAATCAGTAGGTTCGAGTAAAAAAGCTAAGATTGCTAACAACTCAGAACCCAATCATTTATGGGGATACAATGCTATAGATGTTCCATCTTCTTCTCTTGTCAATGACAGGTTGTCCAGATTGTTCTCTGGTATCTGGACTCTGAATGTTCAAAACATATGTTAGGGAACCACTCTTAGCTCATGAACTTCGTCAATAAATTTCTGGGAACTGTTCGATTCGGAAATGACCAAGTTGCAAAGATCATGGGGTATGGTGACTATCAGCAGGGGAATGTAATTATCTCAAGGGTGTATTATGTTGAAGGGCTTAGACATAACTTGTTTTCTGTTGGACAATTTTGTGACGCGGATCTTGAAGTTGCATTTCAGAAAAACACTTGCTTTATTCGAAATTTAGAAGGTGTTGATCTACTTTCAGGCTCCCGAGACACAAATTTGTACACAATTTCTCTTGATGACATGCTAAAGACTTCTTCGATCTGTCTTCTATCAAAAGCTTCAAAGACTAAGAGCTGGTTATGGCACCGTCGTTTATCGCATCTCAACTTCGGTACTCTTAACAAGCTAGCCAAAGACGGTCTTGCACGAGGTATTCCAAAGCTTAAATTTCAGAAAGATCATCTGTGTTCAGCGTGTGCATTAGGAAAAAGCAAGAAATCTTCTCATCAACCCAAAGCTGAGGACACTAACCAAGAGAAACTATATCTTTTGCATATGGATCTTTGTGGCCCGATGCGTGTGGAGAGCATTAACGGGAAAAAGTATATCTTGGTAATTGTTGATGATTACTCTTGATTTACTTAGGTTAAATTTCTGAGATCAAAGGATGAAGCTCCTGACGCTATCATCAAATGCATCAAAAATATTCAAGTTTGCCGCTGTCTATAATGTTAGAACAGATAATGGAACTGAATTTGTCAATCAGACTCTTCGTGATTTTTATGACAATGTTAGCATTTCGCATCAAACTTCTGTTGCTCGCACTCCTCAACAGAATGGCGTTGTAGAAAGACAAAACTGAACTCTTATGGAAGCTGCTCGCACTATGTTGATATTTTCAAAAGCTCCTCTGTTTCTATGGGCCAAAGCAATCAACACAACTTGTTATACCCAAAACCATTCTCTAATTCGTCTCCGATACAACAAAACTCCATATGAGTTGATACACGACAAGAAGTCGGATTTATCATTTTTTTCATGTCTTTGGTTCACTATGTTATCCGACCAATGACAGTGGGGATTAGGGTAAACTAAATGCAAAGGCCAATATTGGTATTTTTGTTGGTTACGCACCAGCAAAGAAAGCTTTCAGAATCTATAATAGGAGAACCCAGAAAATTATGGAAACTATTCATGTGACGTTCGATGAGCTGACAGCGATGGCTTCTGAACAATTCGGTTCAGAACCTGGACTTTAAGTATTGACTCCTACAACATCCTGTTTAGGACTCGTACCAAACATTATTTGTCAACAACCTTGTAATCCATCAAAAAGAGATGATTGGGATAGTTTGTTCCAACCTTTGTTTGATGAATACTTCAATCCTCCAACTATTGTTGTCTCTACAGATCCAGTAGCTGCTGCACTAAGAGTTGTTTGTGGAAAACTAGAAGGGGTGTTGAATAGTTTACCGCTTTTTAAATTAATGTTATGTTTGTTTATAAAAAGTTAGATTTGACTTTATGTGATCTCAATATGTGTACAATATGAATAATTCAAGTAAGTAAATAAATGATAAGTAAATATGAAAGACAAGAGATAAGAGTTAGAAAGATCAAACCACAACACAATGATTTATAGTGGTTTGGTAACGAAGCACCTCTTCGCCCTACTCCACTCCCCGAGCACCAAACTCGAGAGTTCTCTTCACTATGTCAACAAACTCCCTTTAGGCGAAGAAAACCGTACACAACTAAGCTTACACCAATTTCCGACAGTAAGCCAAATGTCGAGTTCTAATCCTAGCTAGAACCAATCTATCACAACTTTTGTATTTTGAGGACTAAAATACTAACCGCGCTACTTCACAACAATTCACTACTTCACTTCACAACTTCTCTTCACTTCACAACTTCACTACGCTTCACAACTTCACTACGCTTCACAACTTCACTTTACCTAGACACTACTACGATCACACCAATCTAACACTACTTACTAAGATCACCACAGTTTAACTATTTACAATGATCACTACAATCTACCTATTACACACAACTATAATACACACCTTTACAATATACATAGATGATTTACAAGATATACTACACCTTCATAATAACAAAAACAAAACTACAATACTTCTTGATTTGATGATAAGAAGTATTCTTCTCTTGCACTTGAGGAATTAAGCTTGAATCACTTGGAAATAAAAGCTTAAGATTAAATGATCAAAGGATTGTAGGAGATGTGTGGATTGATTTTAGACAGAAAAAAATGAGTGCAAAAGGTGAGAAAATCAGTAGGGAACAGTCTAGTATTTATAGGCAAATTGGGGAGCGTTTTTGTCTGGCCGGCCCCCTTAATTCATGTGTCGGCCCCCTTATAATTAAGGGGACCGCCCTTATAATTAAGGGGACCGCCCAGGCTAGGACGCTCCCTTTTTTGTCTTTTCTAGGGGAGGTGTTTTCTGAAACATTTCTAGCCGTTTTTAGGTAGAAAAATTGAATTCAAAATATTTATTTTGAAAAAACATTTCTTTTAAATGTAAAAAATGTTTTGTAAAAGTTATAAAAATGTTTGTAACATTTTATAAAAAATGTGAGGTTGAATAAAAATTCTAATAAGAACCTATTTAATAGTTTCCTTATCAATATTTACTAGTTTCCTTTATTATATAATCTTAGTCAAACTATTTAATAGTTTCCTTTATTACATTTTCTTAGTCAATAAGTCTAGGATATCTTTCATTATAAATAGGGGATTAGGATTGTATTCTTACTATGTGGAATGAATATTAAGTATTGTTTTGTTTATTGTTTTGTTTATCAATTGGGGGGTCGGTTTATCTAAACCATTAGGGGGGTCGGTTTATCCCATTAACATAAACCATCTATCTCATTTATTTTCTTATCTTTATTCTATTATCGATCCGGTTCGTATCAATTGGTATCAGAGCTGTTTCGATTCTAGGGTTCAAAAAAATCTTCAAAATCAGTCATGACTAACAAGGAGTATCTTACACAAATGAACAAACGATTTTATAAAGTCCATAACTAATTGGAGGCTATGCGAGCAGAATCAGCCCGTAAACATGAAGAGCTTATGGATCTATTGAAGACTAATGCGCTTTCAAGTGGTCGCGCTAAGGAGGTTGAAGAATGGGAAAAGTTGCGTGATCTTAACATAGCTCAACAAGAATCCGACGATATAATATCAAATCCTAAATAACAAATCTTTACCATCGAAGAATGTGATGATGGATTAAGACCGGAAGAACACCTGGTTGTTCCATGTTCTGCTGAGGAAATTGTAAAGTTTCCAACACAACCTGAAAAAATTGGTGAAGATTATGGTCATTTGGAGGAGTTTCAGGATGTTTTAACCAAGGATGAAGTTGATATTACGGGATCACTTATCACAGTAGAAGATGAGCCTCTTATGATGCTAGGATCAGATCCAAACACTATTAAGGAAGACTTCTCTAATGATCTTGATGGACAGCATTCGGCAGACAAAAGTAAGCCATATTATAACACATTGAGATGCCAGATTATGATGTTAAAGTGGGGGTACGTGATCTCTATTGGGCAGATTTGTACAAATGTTCGGTTGAAACAAGAACCGGTTCTGGCTTAAAGAAGAACATGGGATCCTGGAATTACTCACGGGGACATTCTAAAGCAACACCTTGAGGACAAGGTGTTTTTGGAGGCGGGAGTATTGATAAGAACCTATTTAATAGTTTCCTTATCAATATTTACTAGTTTCCTTTATTATATAATCTTAGTCAAACTATTTAATAGTTTCCTTTATTACATTTTCTTAGTCAATAAGTCTAGGATATCTTTCATTATAAATAGGGGATTAGGATTGTATTCTTACTATGTGGAATGAATATTAAGTATTGTTTTGTTTATTGTTTTGTTTATCAATTGGGGGGTCGGTTTATCTCATTAATACAAACCATTGGGGGGTCGGTTTATCCTATTAACATAAACCATCTATCTCGTTTATTTTCTTATCTTTATTCTATTATCGATCCGGTTCGTATCAAATTCCTTTGATCATAAAATGCATTAAGCATTTATTTATTCACACCTTTAAGTGATTTAATTTTCGAAATGAAAATTTACTACTAATTACTTGTTTATGTTTTAATTTTACATTGAGCGTTTTTATATTTTGTGATTATCAAAACGTAGAGAGGTTGAAAAATATTAATAACGTTTTTAGGCATTATTTCTATCAACAATCTCCCCTTTTTTGATGATTACAAAATCTAAACTCGTTAAATATAAAATTATTTTTAAACAAGTATTTAGTGAGTTTTATTTCCATTTCTCCCCTTTTTTGTTGAATCAAAAAGGTTTCGTCAAAGATTACGCGTTAAGTCGACGAAATAAGTGCTCCCCCTTGATGTGTGCTCCCTTATAACAACCCGCAATTTTCATCAATGTAAATATCCATCTATTAAGTTAGATGCAATGTACTATCTATTTATTATATATGAACCACCTTTTTCAGGGAAATTTTTTGCTTTATTACATTACTTGCATTACCAATATCTCAATATGCAACATAGCTTGCATAACTAAAGTTAACGAGCTCACGCAACCTACCTATGACAATCCTATCTTCATATATGTCAAGAAAACATCATAATATGTCAAGTCAATATCTTAATATCATTATTACAAAGTACATTACTCATATAATGTACCATTTGCAACGTTACATCAAAACAGGCTTTAAACTGTTATTGTATGCCTCTAAACCCTAATTTCATGAAAGATTAATATCTAAAGTGAATGCACAAGCTACTAAAGCATATGTACAAGTAATATAACATCTCATTTGAAATATAAACTCCCTCTAAGTCAAAGTACAAGTCTTTAAAAGTACAATATACAAGTAATTAAGCATGATCTCTAAAATAGCCATTTTGCCTCCATTTTCATTCTAATTTCTTCACTACCACTTTTGTACAAGCTACTACACTCAATATACAATGTAGAAATCCTAATTATTCTACTCATAAGCTCTCATACATATTTTCACACTCAAAACCCTAATTCAAAACCCAAAAACCCTAACCCGAGCAAAATACCAAACCATGACCCGTTTCTTGATTTTTATCCATGATAAACCTAAACCAACACTCAAATAAGTTGTAATAACTAAATTTACAACATTATCAATCACATTCCATCATCATTTCATCAGTTTACTTCAAATGTATGCGAATTAAATCCAAGAAACCCTAATTAAACCCTAAATTGAACTTTTGACCTGTTTACTCATTTGTACCCATTTTAAACCAAAACCACCTATCAAATCTTGATTATAATCCTTAGTACAAACCTTATGATCATTAATCCATGCTTATAACACAAATGTACTCAAATTTCAAGCTAGAAAACTCAATTCGAGCCCTAATGAAACCTAATGAACCCGCGACCCATCTTTGGCTTATTTTGACCCATTTATTAATCGACCATGTGATCAAGCACTTCTATGACCTCACTAATACATCATATAGCAGCTTACAAGCACCTATATATCATATCTTAGCCACCAAGTTGGCCACATGGCCTTTCTTTTCGTTTTTCTTAGCTGCGGCATCATAAGAGAGAAACAACACACCAAAGCTAGTTTCTAGCTTATGTTACTCATTCCATAGCCTCTCCTCATCACCCTCTAGCCCTCATACATGTCCTAACCTGGTCACAAAGTATCCCTTGGCCTCCAAGCTCATTTCGAGTATAAATAGGACCCTAAAACCTTCATTCTAACTCATCCCCCACTTCCTCCTCTATAACCCTTAATAGCAGCAATACTTTGCTCAAATAAGATCCTAAGAGGTCCTAAGAAGTCTCAAGAATAGAAGTGAAGCAAAATAAATCAAGAAAAGAATCCTGGGAGTCATTATTCTAGGCGTACGAAGCTAAAAGTCCTGATTTTAACCCGTTTCCAAGCTATAAGCTCAAACCCAGGTTCTATGATCTTCATACATGCTCCTACACTCTTATAATGTTTAGATTATCCTAAGTATACTCTTGTTTAAGTTTTATAACTCAATTCATACTCATTTTTTATTTTGATCCAAAACCGTACACCCGAAACCCTAATTTTATGTTTTTCTTAAAACTAAATGTTATAATGGTTAAATATTGTTATAATATATCCTAACATGCTTAACTAATGTTAATATAACAACTTTATCAAGTCTTGAATGAATTTGAACTTAAAACCCGCGCGTTTACGTTTTAAAACCCTAATTCGACCCGTTTTGATTTCTGGCTTAACGAATCGTTATTTTAAACTTTCGTTACGTTAAACCTTCATATTTTAGCTTATATTAATATGCTATAACCTGTAAATTACTTTTCATATTGAAAAATATCATTATTATGGATTTTGGACTTGTTTTGCAAATCATTTTCATGCAAGGGGTATATACTGTAACTTTTGAAAACTTATAAGTACAAGGACTATTTTTGCCATATTTCTAAAGTTATAACTATAGGGGTCTATTATGTCACTTTCCAAAGTGCAAGGTTTACTTTGTACATCTTTTAAACTAGAAGGACCAAACTCGTAAAAGTGCAAACTCCAAGGATATATTTTGCCATTTTTCATTCTTAAATGTCTAAAATGTAACATTTTTAAAAAGTAAAAAAATATGTTCAAAACATTATAAGTCATAACTTTAATTAACGCTTGACGTGCTTATCGTTTCTAGTTATCAAGCAAAACGCTTAAAACCAATTATATCGTATCATAATACTAGGGAGCTTCATATTAAGAGGTTTCTTCTTGGTATTACGTTCTAACTGAGTTGTTGGGTTTATGAATTAAAGTGCCCTAGCTCTTCAAACATCTACTGAATGACATCTAACTTATGATGGCCCGAACGGTGATACAATACTCCATAACTATTAAATCAAAGATGATATTCATAACAATCGAACTAAGACTTGACATATTACCCCAGGTTGCGTATGACGAAGCCGTTACTTTCATTCCATATACCTTTGCTATCACTTAGATTTCTCTATATTGTTAAGGTGAGTTCATAGCCTCGTATTTCAATATTTCAAATGTTTTATAAACCCGTGAGGGGGATACATGCTATAACCATGAATGCAATTGTTTTATGTATGCTATTCCGATTTATTATTGCCTAAGTAACTATTTTGCCTTTAAGTCCCTAATATCATGAACCGTTAATTACTCTACGGAGTGAGTGCGAATGTTGTGAATACATCATTATTTGGGTTGGATCCCGTTGGTGTACCCTGTCATACCGGTGGTAACCGAATTGCACACCGCATTAGAATATAACTGCGGGTGTTTTAGCAAAGGCACCCGTTGGGGGTATAACATATCTAACATATCCCAAGGCTTCGGATTCATGAGCTAATGGCAATAATAATTGTTTTACAAATAACGGGTGAATAACAACGTAACCTAATATCGCACTTGCATTCAAATTATTTTACTTAAACCTATAAATTTCACTCAACCTTTGTGTTGACTTTTTAGCATGTTTTCTCTCAGGTAACTAAGCAACTTATGGTATGAAGTGGCAAGGACATGAAGATGGAAAAACCGTTATCATTCAAACTTTGTATTACAGATTTTAGGACCTTTCGTTTGTAAAAACTCTCATGAAATAATGAATGATAACTAAATTTTCAAAAACGACTCTTTTTGATTCGTTTTCTATGATTATGACTGTTGTACATTGAAGTAATACCCCAGATTAGCTTCCGCTGCTATATGTAAAAATGGGGGTGTTACATCCCTCTCGTTCGAGGGCACCAAGGAATTGAGCTATGGTAACTTTGCTACAAAAACAAGTTAGAAGAACAAAACAACCATTTCTAACATATATCAAATAAAAAGGAAAAATACTAGAGCATGTTGATAATGTTTGACAATTGTCAAGAAATTTGTGTAACCCAATAACCACAAATATATATATCAACTAAAAATTTAAAGACAAGTAAGTGCATAATTAAGACATAAGACTAAAGACTATTCATTAAACATAAGAATTGCGTATAAAACACAATCATGCATACATCAAATTGAAATAATATGCTTGAAGCATATTAATACAACATACATAAAATTAAGTTACAAAGGTCCTAATATTTATAGAATTCCATAGGACTTGCTTGCAAAAGGTTTGGTTGACAATTATTTGAAACATGAGAAACTAAACATAGAGTATGTTTAGTTTGGAGAGATTGATGGTGGTGGAGTGTTTGGAAAGGGAGGTTGTGAAAGCATGTGTTCTATGTAAGAAAACATGTATTGGAGTTCATCTCTCAATCCAAAGATGAGAGTACGGTTGTGAATGCAACACAAGCATGAATCTCCATGAGCTTCAAGAAGGTTCCAAGGAATGGGATGACCAAAGAGAGGTGGAGAGGGTGATGGAGTATTAAATTGAACATCAAGTGGAGTAATTGGTGAAAGGGTGAGAGTGATGTCCATTGATCTACTTTCTTGAATTGGAGGTGGTGGAGGAACTCTTGGAGGAGGAACTCTTAGAGGAGGAGATGTTGGTGAGTTCAAGTAACCATTGGTTGATGGTGATGTGGAGGAGGTTGGTGATTTGGGTATGTAGTCAATGGAGGATGAAGAAGTATCTTTAGTTGATGGTGTTTTTGAAGGTGCATTTGGAGCACTAGGTGATGGGAGTTGATGTTTGGGTGATGGGGTTTTAGTGTCATCTTGAGTTAAATCCATAAACAATTGTTTTGGTGGAATGATGTTGATTTTTGGTCTTTTGGAAGCTTTGGAAATGGAAGCTTTAGTAGATGCCATGGAGGTTTATGGTGGTTGATAATGGATGAAGAAGATGATGAAATGGTGGTAAACATTTAGAGGGAATTTATTGGAAGAGAATAGTTTGGAAATGGAATGAATTTGAATTAGTTTAAGGATTTCTAAAATATGTTTGAGTTTTCTGGGTAAGGATAGCTGAGGCTAGGTAAAAGAGAGTCAAAAAGCAGAAAGAAACAGTAAAACCCGTGAACTGTATGGCCGGCCCCCTTGATTATGGTGCAGCCTTATTGATAAGGGGACCACCCTTATGAGCTAAGGGGGCCGCCCATCTGATGCTTTTCAGACGACTAAAAATTTTATTTTTACTAAAATTTTGTGAGAAAGGTTTTGTTTTGGTGATCAATTTGCAGCAGGTCCTATGTGAACATATATGTGCATGAAGCAAGTATATCATTTATGCATGCAATTTGTAAAGATATGTGAAATAAAAATAAACACAAATATCACATTAATAGCACATAAAAATTAGAGGTTCTAAGAAAGCTAACCAAGTTCACATCCTTCTGACTAAGTCGGGTTATCATCACATAAGTAATTAAACATCAACATAAGTTCACACAAGGTCCTAAACATGTTATTCTACCAAGCTAATCTTCATTTCTTTTTCTTCTTGAAGACTCCTTGCAATGCCTTTCCAAATAATTTGAATCCACCTCTAAGTTCCTTATGAATTTGTTGTGTTTGATTGAGCAAGTCGGTTTATCGCTCGAAGAGAAGATCATCATCTTTTTGAGAGGAAGTGGGAATGTCGTATTTTCATAATTGAGTGGTGAGAGGGAGTTAAGGAAGGTAGTAAGAGAAGGAGTACTAGCTCAAGAGGTGCCATCATCATCGTCATCATCTCCTTGGTGAGATGAAGAACCATAGTCCACGATCACTTTGGGGTTTTCGAGTTTGTTTTAGAGCAAGTGGACGCATGACTCGATCAACAACATTGTAAATGCCATTGTCAAGATGGGGGTAGTGTTCCATGACGTATTGTTAGCCTCAAAATATTGAGTCGAACAAGGAAGCTCGGTCACTCAACGAGGAAGCTTGGGTCTTTATTTAATATACGTTGTAATAAGCTAGAAACGGGAAACGGGCTCGTGACTTAATCTAATCTTGTATGTGTATCGTTCTTAAGCCCAGGTCAATCCTAAGCCCATCCCACCTAGGAAAGCCCATGGCTCACTAAGGTATATAAACCCTTTTCCACCAAGGAAAAGGGTGTTGGTTCTCATTTGTTACACACACTCTTTAGGTGAAATCAACCATCTCTTTTTCTCTCTACTTTCTCTCTCTAAACTCCTCTCTATTTTTCTACTTTTTCTCCTATCTTATTTTCTTGTTCATAATGGTGAAGTGAAGTGATTTCTTGGTCCCTACACGTATCGATGGAGACGAGTTAAGAACGTGCCATAAGAAGATTGGCAGTCGGAGTAGATCGAGCACATTCAATTCTTTTGACAAAGAAGTAAGCAAGATTATATTGTTCTTCGGCAACAATACAATACAACATGTGAGCGAGACTAGCCGAGAGATGGTCCTGGTGGCCTCCTAGTCCGAACACATTCTCACGATTTAGTTCTTCCCAATGCTTCATGTCTTGTGTTAATTCTTTGGTAAGAATTTGATTAGGATTGAGAGTGACATTTTAGCTTTTGATGGTGCGGTTTAACTAAACACGGTCCAATTGAAGAAATCGACGAATATCGTCAGGAGTAGGAAGATCGGTATGATATGGTCCCTCAGTATCTTGGGAATATGCAGGAGATGCAAGATCTCATTTGTTTGTGAAGACAGCTTGACCATTATATGGAATTCTGAGAATTTGACCGAATTGTGCGAGAGTGAGAGCGATGAATTCATGTTGGATCATGAATGAGATTAGAAGATAACCGTATTCATCAGTTTGAACTTTTACTTGACTATAAAATTCTAGAATGAATCGAGGAACGATTGGTTTGTTGATCTCGAAAAGACAATTGAAGCGAACGTTGGTGAACAATCGCTCAATGCCGTTGGATTTGTAATAGAGTTGATCCACGACTCAGCCCTCGTGAATGCAACGGTTTTTGATTGGTTTATAGAATTGAGCAAGGACGGGAGAGAATCCGGGTATTTTGGATACATTATGGATATATGATTTAGTACGGGAGGTATCACTAACAATTGCTCGAGGCATGTTTATCACCTAAACAAAACAACAACAAAATAAAATATTACTATAAGTAAAAAAAATTAAGTTTTGAAAACAACATATGTGGAACACGGATTACTTCGACTCTAAAATGAAAACCTAAGAAATAATCCAAACATTCCCTAATTTATTTTTGGCTCAATCTAGAGTAACGAAAAATATATGTTAATTATATATTTCGACACCTGGTGTAATTTTGTCAAGTGTTTATGTTAAATAAGTAGAGTAGAGATTATTTTGATCTTGGACTAAGATTCTAGGAAATAATCCAAACGCTCCTTTATTAACATATGTCGTGACTAAGAACGTCGAAAGATATACATTACGTAGTATATTTCGCCGACTAAATTGAGTTCATTATGTGTGACTTAACAAAAATGAGATGATGTTAATTTCGACTCAAAATGACAATTTAAAGTGTTGAACCAAACGCCTCCTTATTTTTACAGTTTTTATTAAATGTATCAATATATAAATGAATTTGATGAGGTGTCATTTTATACACTATTTCAGGGTCATTTAACCCCCTAAATCATGCAAATATGCCCAGATTATGTGCTTAATCGTTTATTTTCAGGTTTTTAGCACTTGGATGGCATTTGGAGGAAATACACGTGACTTGGGCTCATTTGGAGAAGAAACGGATGAGATTACGGACCTACACCAAATCCTTGAAGAAGTATTGCTTACAGAACGTGGAGACGGTGTCGCAAGCATAAAGCGACGCCGTCGTGATCTATCTGGTGACGGTGTCTGGACATTGGCGACGGCGTCACAACATAGCCGACTTAAAGTGAATCTAAAACCATCTACGTGGCGACGGCGTCAGGAGCATCAAGCGACGCCGTCGCGTCGATTTATCTATATATACAAAACCGATTTTAGGGGTTTAGTGTGTAACTTTTGGGGATAATTTTGTATAGCTTAGGGAGACGAACCCTAGCTCTTGTAGTAGCTTCATAGGTCGTATTTAGGGCCTCAAAACCCTATTATACTACCTTGAATCCATGTTTTAATCCAAGTAAGGTTATTTATCTTTAATCATTCAATATGTCTGTGTTTTTTGATTGATTTATCTTCTTGGTTTCTTTATAACATGCGAGGCTAACCCTCATTTGTATTTGCTTATGATTGCATGAAAATCGGATTGTAGATTCTTTTACTGTTGCTTCTTGATTGATGATTGTGCGTGTTAGGTTCTAGAAATCTAGCTTTTGTCTGTATCGATGTAGACACGTCTAGGGAAACGCGAGTGCGTAGAAAGGATACCATCGGGTAACAGTCTTCATACTACCTTGCCCCTTATATGGTTGATCCCTCTTAAGATATTTCAAATGCATTTAATGTACTCTTAGGGGCCTTGTAATAGTCTTCATACTACCTTACTTGTGTGTTGCCCTAACGGAATATTAAATAGACGGTGGGTTCGTGTAATCCGTTCATGACCTAGGAAATACTTACACATATCATCACAAGTGTGACAAGGCAACAGGATTAGGAGAAGCAATCTGATAAGTAGTGCATGATTAAGTAAATACATTTAATTATCATAAAAGTTATCACCAGTAGATTAGATATTAGCTTAGTTATTAGTTAATCAAACCAACCTCTCAAACATATGATTTTACCTGCTTTCTTATTGATATAAAAATACAAAAAGAATCTTCTCTCAACCCCTAGAATTCTGTTAGACCGTAATCAAGCCTTCCCAACCTATTCCCCTAAAGAACGATAACAACCCCCGAGTCTTGCCTATACTACTACTATCAAACGGTTAGTTACTCTGCCTAGGAGTTTTCTTGTAAAAACTATCTTGTATAAGTGCCCCTTATGACAACCGCATCAAGTTTTTGGCCCGCTCTGTGGGAATAGTTAGGTTTTGATCATTGTTTAACTTAGTTCTACTTGCTTGAATCCTTTCAAGTAAGAATTTAATTCCGTATATTAGCTTTCTCGTAGTCTATCTTTTCTTTGTGTTAATTGTTTCGTAATCCATTCTCGTCAACCACCATGGGAGACGAGAATCCTATCCGTACTCTTGGAGACTACTCCAAACCTAGCCACGAGGGCTACAGGAATACCATTGAGCTCCCCGTAGGGAACAATGTGGTACCTCTTTGATCCGACACCATCCGGTTGGTGCAAAACGGATGCTCATTCCACGGACTTCGGTCCGAGGATCCAAACCAACACCTCAAGGATTTCTTAAAACTTGTGGACTCACTTGACCTTGACGGTGAAAATAGGGAAAGAACGCGCCTGCGTTTATTTCAATTTTTGCTTGGCGATCCAGCTAGCAATTGGCTTGAATGTCTTCCAGCAGGATCCATCACCACATGGGAGGATCTTACTACTCGTTTCCTTGCTCAATTCTTTCCACTGGAAAGGACCGCAAAACTCCGTAATGATATCTTGATGTTCCAACAACATCATGGAGAATCTCTATCAGAAGCATGGACTCGTTTCAAGGACTTACTAAAAAAAGTCCCTCATCATGGCATCGACCTTTGGCTCCAAGTCCAAATCTTTTATGACCATGTCAATCCCGCCACAAGACGAACCATTGACCAATCGGCCAGTGGTGAGCTTCATGACCGAAACGCTGAAGAATCCTAGGAATTATTAGAGGACCTCGCCCTCTATGACAACAAAAGTTGGAACGACCCAAGGGATTTCGCTAAGACGGTCAAGGCAATCGCTTTGCCTCAAGATGTCCCGAGTACATCTGACCGCCGTCTAATCGAGCTCGAAAATCAAGTCCAACGCTTGATGGAAGTTCATCTTGATCTGAAATAACCTACTTAAGTAAACAAAGTCACTACCTTATGTGAGATCTACAGTGGTCCTCATGACACTCAGTATTACATGGGAGATCCCGAACAAGCCTTTGTTGAATACGCATCATCGCGTACCGATGAAGCGGGAGGTAAGTGGTATACTTTTAAGCCCGAGCAAAACAACTTTTGTGACACCTACAAACCATCATGGAGAAGTCACCCAAACCTTAGGTGCAGACAACCCCAAAATTCCTAAAATAATTTTTCAAACCCACCTAACCGGTTCCAACCCAACGGTTCAATCCTGAACCGTTCCTTCAACAGCCGTGCTCAAAATTTTAACAATCAATCGAATCTAGAAGGGTTGGTATCCAACTTCATGGCATCTCAAGACGCTATACTGTCCAAGTTTGAAGCCGATTTCAAACAACAGCAAAGTGAGATGACCAACAAAATTGACACAGTATTGAAGGCCATCACCGATCGAATAGCAGGAACGCTACCTAGCGATACGGTTAAGAACCCGAAACTAAGTACTTCTCCAGTTTTGTCTACTCGTTCTTACCCAAAAATTGATCCCCAATGCTTATCTCACCCCTCCACCTCAATCAATGCTATCAAGACACATTCCAAGGAGGCAGATATTTCCCAAACAAGGCTGCCGCGACCCGGGATGGAAATCGAAACGCAACAACCGGAAGAACCCGAACCGATCCTTAAAGATGAATTCCAGGATTTGCATCTTAACCTACCGGTTCTCGAAGTCCTAGCTCATGCTCCAATCTATAACGCTATATTGGATAAATACATGGAAATCTTAGAACTAGGCAAAAACGGATCAGCATTTGTCCAAGGAGAAGTACATGTAAAAATGGAAGACCCCGGG
>BQNB010001178.1:99149-107915 GCA_026074375.1 Tanacetum coccineum
CCCCTAGAATTCTGTTAGCCATTATCAAGCCTTCCCACCCTAATCCCTAGAGAACGATATCAACCCCCGAGTCATGCCTAAACTACTACTGGCAATGGTTAGGTAATCTGCCTATGGAGTTGTATAGCTTCATGTAAATCCTTACGACAACCACATTATAATTGATATATCTGAAGACATATACAAGTTAGTTATGTGTTTATACATGTGACAAAAATGGTGATGGTCATTGATGGTAAGATTTCAATACACGATAGAATATATAGTAATATTCCAAAAGAGCAATTAAGTACTTTTCTAAAGTCTCCCTTAAGAAAAGCTCACTCTAAATGACATAAAATATATATAAAAACGTAATATTTAACCGGGAAGAAAGATCACCCGGTCGTTTCCCCCAACACTTTTTTGAAAATGAAACCTTGCTTTTAAGCATGGATTATGATTTGACTAAGGTGAGAAAAGATTTTTTGAGTATCTTATAAACTACTAAATAAAAGCAACACTAAAATGAACAAATAAAAGCCAATTTAAACACTTAAACAATAAACGGAACTAATAAAACGCACAAATCAACAATTAGGACAAAAAAAGACTTAAAAGTGCAAACTAAATTTCTAAACTAAAATAGGCCAAAAAAAATTTTAGGAAAAAAAGAATTTTTTTGATAATGTTTGAATTTTATCTATTAAAAAAAACGAATTTTAATCTAGTTAAATCCTAGAAAATAGCAGATAAAGTCCCTAAAGATTAAGAAAAATGATTTTTAAACTTAGAAAAGGTCTAAAATAAACATAAAGATTTTTAAATTTAGAAAAGTCTAAAATAACATAAAAACTCAGAAAACTATTTTTAACTATTTAAAATTAAAATCCTATTTTTAAAATTAAAAATAAAGGATTAAAAATAAAATTTAAAATCTAAAAGTGTTGAAAATGATTTTTCTGAATGTAAACCTAAAAGTATTTATTCTAATACTAAAACCTATTTTTTTGTATTTTTTTAAAACTTTTTTCTATTTTTTATGAATTTTCGAAATTTAAAACCTAAGAAAAATGATTAAAATTATTCTACTTAATAGAAAAATATGAAAAATTCAAGTAAAATCTAAAAAACTATAAAGATTATTAGAAAAATTAGAAAACAAAACCAGCTAAACAAATAAGCTCAATAAGCTCGTAGTTAAGCTACGGCTTTTTAGAAAAAAAGAAAAGGAAAATTACTATATTAATTAATGAAAAGGACGCATAACTGAATTGTCCTACCTAGCATATTGGTTAAGTCGTTGGTGTTGTGAGGGGAAGGTCTTGGGTTCGAAGGGTGTCTAACACCTTTTTTTGCACTTTTTTATATTTTTGAAAATCAAAAGCTCAAACATGTAGAGGACACTTTTCTAACCAACTTTAATAAAAGAAGCTTAAGCTGAAAATCAAAATTAAGCTCTAAAAGAGCTTTTTAATTCTGCTGATACAGAAAGTGCCCTTTTAGAGGCAAAATTGCTTAATTTCACTTAAAAGCTTACACACACTTCAAAATAAGCTCAAATTCTAAACCAAAAACTGTTTTAGAATCCTTAAGATGTGCACAAGCTAAAAATGACAAGCTACTATGACTAAAGACACTTTAAGCTATCTGAAATTGAGGCACAATTAAGCAAACTCAGGGACAAACTCTAAAAGCACAAATTAAAGCTAAACTAAAAAACTCAATTAGACAAGACAGAAGCTAAGCTTTAGAAAACTTAACAATTACCTAATAAGCTTTGAATTCAAATCATACAAACAACTTCTATAAGCTAAGAAATCAAAATTTAAAACACTAAGCTAATACTACTGTTTTTGGTTTTTTTTAAGGTTTTTATGAACTTTGAAAGAAAATGTAATTAAGCAAATTAGCAAGAAATGAGAAATCAAGCTTTAAACTATATTAAGCTATAACTAATCTAAAAATATACTAAGTTTTAAAGCCTAGATCCTACTTAAGCTAACTAAAATGAAGATTAAAAGGCAAACAGTAGTAACTGCTGTTACTACTGCTGGTGTAATTGGAAAAGCCACAAACACAAGTGTGCAGGTTACCTTAAGGGTAAGCCTGCACTTAGGCACTCTATTTGAGTGTGTCAAAACACAAAACCAACACTAACCAAGCTTATTAAGCTTGGTTCAAATCCTTAGCACTAAACAGATAAGCACAAAATTCCCCTGGTGCAGGAAGACAAATGATAAGCCTTAAAATGATTTTGAACTAAGTCTAATCTTACAAACTATCTTAAATCTTAATAAAACATGAAAACAAAGCTGACAAAAGAGAAATCACCAAATTCCTTTGACTTTCAGTGGTCAAACTAGCTTATGCCAAACACTCCTTTAGAAAGCACAAAATCCAGTTAAGCTTAAGAAATTAAAATCCTATTAATAAAACCTTAATACCAGATAATACTAAGCTTATAGCAAGCTTAACAAACATGATTTAATAACTAATTAAACTGGAATTAAAGATCTACACTATTGTTAACTAATATTTTTGGTTTTTATGAATTTATGACAGATTTTAAGAAAGACTATGATCTATTTTCTAACTACTAAAGCAGATTATCAAATCATGATCAATAAGCATATGAGTGAACAATAAGCACAATTAAGCTGAATAATAGGCAGATTAAGCAATTACTAAGCAAATAAGCATAATAAGGCATAGAAAATTAAGGACAAAAGAAAGTAAGGAAACTTACAAAGCACCTTAGCTAAACAAAGGTAAGAATGCTCAATGAGCTAATCAACAGCTCTGGCTTATTTAAAATAAGCCAGTATTAATCCATTGGATCCCTTCCATTATTAGATCCCCTTCCATAGCTTATTTGTCCAAATAGTAAAGGTATTAGCTGATTTTAGGTTGTAAGTAGATTAATTAGACTAATTAGCTCTATCACTAGCTTAGAGACTAGTGAGAGCTTATTCAGAGCTTAATAGTAACAATAGCATGAGTATAAAAGTTTATGAGAGCTTAATGCTTAAAACAACTTATCAAAACTAGAAACAAAGATTTTATTAAACTTTAAGGAAGATTACAATGCTCTTTTAACTGAAATTACAATTTACTAAAAGGAAATTACATTTGAAAGGAAATTCTTATAAGCTAAAAGAGAATTAAGCTAAAAATAAAGTAGACTTGGTAAAAAACTACAAAAAGGAGATACAATGTGTGTGTGTGAGTGTGCTATTTATAGCACTCTGATGAAGCTTCCAGACCTTGCCTTGTTGCCCACGCCACATTCCTTTGCAACCATCCTGGGTTATTCCTTCCAATCATTGGGTTCTTCATTGTGGTTCGTTGGATCAAGCTTGTGTACACACGGATTGCCAGCGTGGCAATCCGTTGTGATGCTTTTGTGCTTTCTCTCTGAGTGAATTAAGTACAAAAGTACCCATTCCTTGTGCTTCTTTGCTTGCCCACGTGGCATTCCTTGATGCTTGATAATGAGGACTCATGATTTTGGACATATTTTCCCATGCATCTTGTTACTAGGCTCTTGAATAGTTTTATTTGCCCCTTAATTTTGAAAAGCCCCTTAATTTTAACTGTGTGGTAAAGGAAAGAGACGATGAATAGTGTTGGGCGCCCAATTTTCTCTTTTTTAAACTGAAATTGGGGTTAAACAGGTGAAATGGTGGTTTGGGATTAATGGCATAATAAGTCCTTGTGTTTGTATTGTAAGTAAAAGGTGTAGTAGTAATGTATAACTTTTTAACTTTGGCAGTTTTGGTCCCGACTTTTATAAAATGGAAATGGGTTTAGTAATGGGCTTTTGTTATTGGGCTTATGATCCGGGTAAGAGTAAAAAGGGTTTAAGGTAAGTTTAGGGCCCATTAAGCTTTAGGGACCATTTGTGTAGCTTTTGGAACTTGGGGGACTTAAATGGAAACATTAGGATTTTTGTCTTCTAGTGATTGACTTCTGTTGACCAAGGTTTGACTTTCTTTGACTGAAGCTTGACCATAGTTGACTTTTCTTGGCTTCGACTTTGAATCCTTGGCTTCTTTTGTGCTCTTCTGATTTCCGTGTTCGTGTTTGCCCGTTTTTGATGGTTTTCTTGTGATATTTGTCTTATCCGTACCTGCACACACAAAACACAAAAACAAGCATATCTTTGCCATTTTTAGTCTGTTTTGGGTCATTTAGGGTCATTTTTAGTGTAAACGGATATGTGTATTTTACACTTATCGAAGTCAAACAAGAATATAACAAGTATGAGCATGCTGGTCAAGAGCACAAGATGATTCAAGATAAGGAAATGATGCAAGATTAAGATCTCAAGAACTCAGAGTCAAAAGACGAAGGCTCAAGATCAAGATCACGAAGCATGAATGAACAAAGCCATTACAAACAAGAAAAGACTAAGACAAAACCAAAAAAGGCAAAGCACAAATGTCATATCTTTAACATTGGGGAAGATAAAGTTAAAACAAGATAACCTCCATCAAGAACATCAACGTTAGGGAGATCAAAGAAGACCTCAACATTGGGGCAGATTGTTAGCCTTAATTCTATTTAAGTCAAACAAGAATGTTATCGGTCTTATTATTCAATGTTAGTCTTGTTAGGTAATATGCTAGTCGGGATTAACGGGCTTGGATTGTAATCTAATATTATTCGTTTTTCAGGCTCAAAGCCCAAGATAAGCCAAGCCCATCTATTTAGTAAGCCCATACGCCATCCATAAGGCAAAGGTTATAAATAGACCATCTCCACATATGGGGAGGGTGTTGGTCATTCATATGTATGTGTAAAACATGTGTGTAACCTCCCATCCCTCTCTTCTCTTAATCTAATATTCTTCCATTTCCTTTCTATCTTTCTTCTTATTATTTTCGTCCTTTTGAGCTTATTTGGTATTGCTTATTGTTGTGTTTGGATTAACTAGTGGGATAACAACTTAAAATCCCCCAAAATTTAATCCTAATGAATAAAAAATCAAGGAGAGCAAGTGACTTTCCATTATAAATTACCTCCTCCTCCTCCTGCAAAAAAATATCAACAAAAATAAACAAAATTCAGATTAAGCCCGAAGTTACATCAAAACAACTCTCATATATTAAACCCAAACAAAATTCAGATTTTACGCACGCAACTCAAGATTAACATGAGCTTATAAGTTTAATTTTTGTTGGCCCATTTTTTGGGTGTATTAGCTGGAAAAAACGCATAGTACTAATCGAACCTGCCCGGATTCGTCACAACCATAGATCTTTCAAACAAATATAATGCTTTCCGAATGTGTAACAAACCTTTAAATATATGTAATGTTACTTCTTTTTTCAGACATGTCCACTGCTATCTGAAATTAATAAAAACACTTTAGACCAATGTTTAAATAGTCTTACTGTCACCACATATAAAGAAAAAGCCACAAAAAAGAACATGATCAGTACATCAAACTTACGTGATTCACATTGATTAGTAGTGTATTACTTGAAAGTAGACGATCCCGTAGAAAAGAATTGCGCCCCACAAAGGTCATAAAAGGTAAAGAAGTGGACAGTCTGAACAAATAACATCAGGAATGTGAAGGCAAGTTGCAACAAAATACTGTTGATCCCTTTACTTATTTTCTTTATTTATACAATCTTGCATATGTATCACCATTCAAACAGTTGCATAAACTTATACAACCATTTTTGTTTATAAATTTTAATCCAAAGTTTCTTAACATTATATCGGCAAAGATAGATGGGGATTAACCTTAGATACTTTTGAGCTGGTAGAATTGTTATCATACAGTCCTATTGAAGGTTTCACATACCATAAGCCAAGCCTGCAAACATTACAAATTAAAGTTTATATCAATTAAGTCGTTGGTTTGTATTGAACGAACAAAAGTCACTTGAAACGTACCTTGATTTTGTTTCTTCTACTCTAATGCCTAAGTGGCCTTCACGTTTCCCTCTAAACGCCATTGGCCTTTACCTCGTCCATTACAATGTCCGAGTGGCCTTTCGCTCCAATGCCTTATTATTCTACACATCAAATAAAGACATTCTCATACTCTGTTTGTTTTTTGGTTTTTTTGGTAACTTAAAAAACATAATGCTAAATAGTTTCGAGTTTGAAAGATGAAAAAAGTTTAAACGAACTCGATACCAAGTGAAACCAAGAGCATGCTATCATACTTTAACATTCGGTATGCACAACATATTTCACAGCAAACACCGTGTGCTATAATGCCGTTCACATCGATTCACACATAATATTCTAACACTATGACTCTAGACCCTCAAATCCTCTAAACATAGCAAATAACAAAAATAAACAACAATAAAGTTGACATATGCATTCCTATGCAGTTGTGGCTCCCTATTTAGTGACCTCGATTCCTTTTTAAAATCTACAAAAAGATGTATGTACCAACTAAAATAGGGAAAAAGACAGAAATAACAACGGGACAGCCTAGTCACATAAACGATAACAACGCCATTTTCCTTGGGGCAACATCCGTATGTGATCATTATTTCCCATTTGTTCTAGCACCTTGGCCAGCATCTGTAAGAAATAAATGAGCAAAGGTTAGCATACCATTATTTTAAACAGTCGAAGGAACAAAACGTCTATTTATGTTTGTCTGCTTGTATTAACTAACATGTATAATATCGCCTAAAGCAAAAAACTAAAACTAAGCCCTAAAATAACCTAACCCAAACACCTCTAACATCTTATTATGGCTTAAAAAGTGAAAAGAAACACATAACACACGTAAATAAAAAGTTCATAATAAGATGATTAAGGTGTGATTCTTTACCTCTATAATCAAAATTTGTCAAACACGCAAAACAACTTATTAGCTTATTTCCTCTTATTAGCTAACTTGAAATCTTTCTCTTCTTCTTCTGATAATCTTTATTTCCTCTTATTAGCTGACTATAAAATCTTTCTCTTCTTTTTCTGAAAACCTCACATTTGACCTACAAAACATCAAAAACACCACAATTAATTAATCAAATCAATAACCTCAATTAAATCAAATCAAACCTAATATATACTGATTGAATCATACCTAATCAAAATCAATAACCTCATTCAAAATTAAAAAGAAAACTGATTGAATCTGCTGGGTCGCCAGACTTATTTGTGGCGGTGATGCACTCGCAAGGATGATATCTATATGTGTGTGATGTATATTTGTGTGCGTGAGAGATGTGTGAGATAATTATGAAGGAGATGAGGGAGGAGAAGGACACGTAGAATGCTACGTACTTTGTTGAGAGAGAGAAAGAGATCAGTAGCCCCATTTTTTAATCCTTTGTTACTATTCACAAAGAATAAAATAATTCTCCAGCTCCCATCTAACCCCTGCTAACTTTAATATTTTACTATATTTCTACTGTAGATACCATTTAAAAAATAATAAAGAGAAGTTACTATTCAGTTTGTGAGTGGGCTAAGACTATGGCTAATGTATATATTTATAAGTAGTACAATGGCGACTCACTTCAATATCATCGTGTAATGACACTTAATTAAATTAAGAAATGTATATGAGACTTAAATATGTGTGTCTAGTTTCATACTTAAAACCATATTAATTACAGCTAACAAATACATTTTTTACAAACCAATAAAGCACTGTCACTTATGTTTAATCATGAAAGTAGTCACATCTATAGATCCTCAAATTAGTTTTTTAACTTATTGTCCACTTTGTTGTGCTAGAACATAAAATTCTAGAATACTAAGACTATGTGTAATGGTGAGTGTACCACGTGTTGTCCCCCTTCACCACCCAGTCGTCCTATTACATTGCCTCCCCACCAATCAACCACGGTTACCCATGTTTTTTTAGAATTAGGTGATGCACAGTCACCATTCTAATAAGTGTGTGAGAGTATACTATGAGATATAATTGTGTTCAAGTTTTGTAATGTTGTAAGTGGTGAATTTGATGGTCTTATTACACTTGTTTGGTAATGGAGATAAAAGTTAATGCATTGGTAGTATTCACCACCACACCAGATCTAATGCTTGGTTGGTATTTGATAGCATATAGAGATTAGTGGCCCGAGCCCACTAATCACAAACCAAAAGTGGGCTCATTGTCAACACTTGGATAAGCACAATACACTAAGCAAACGTTACCAGGTCACAGATGGCCTGGGAAGACTTCTCAGACTGCGTCTCTATACGCGCGTCTCTCAGCTGTCATCAAATGGTTATGGAATAATACCTGACACGAGACAATACTAGACACACGATGAGACAAGCACAACCATGTACAAACTATACTAAGCCAAGGGGGAAATGCCACATGTCATCCTTGTATGCCCAACAGGTGATCAACACATAGCGGTAAGGGCTTATCCTTTAGGATGAAAGTGCCTAGAGGTCATGTGTTTGAACCTTAGGGAGAAAATTAATCCCCCATTGCCCACAGAGATTCACTTGCGCCGACTTCAGGCTATCCAAAAGGGTTAGTCACCCTGGGATTAGTCGGCTTGCAATGTCGAGTCGGAAACCCAAGTATAAAAAAACCTTAGATGTTCCTCTAAAAATATACACATGCAAAGTAATCACTCTCTTTCATATCACACAGTAAACACACACACACACACACACATGTGGTTTGTTTAATTGTTACCCAAACTTTTGATTTTTAATCATATCTTTGGGACCTTACCGTTCAACACGAGAAACCAAGCAACCCAACCATCCCAAAAGATCTATTAATCACGATTTACATATCTTACATAAACAGTATTCTTGATATCACTTCATAGTATC